>JASDQU010315535.1:0-13378 GCA_032191745.1 Picea mariana
AGGGGCGTTAAGAATCGTTCCATTGAGATTTTCTAATGAAAAATAATTTTTTCCCTCAGAGGATGAAATCTTGTACGGGCCGCACCAGATCTGATCAAACTTTCCATGTTTACCAGCATCTTCTTTCCTAGCTTCCTATTTTAGGACCAAATCGCAAGGGAGGAATTCTCTATCTTTAGCTTTTTGATCGAATAAGGATTTCATATTATCTTGATATCTCTGTAGCTTTTCATCTACTTCAGCCCTATTTTGCTAAACTTCAATCAGCTGGTTTATCCTCCTGGTAATGTCATTCGATTCTTCATTTGAGTCTTGCCAGAGTTTCATTACTGCCAATGCAAGATTTATTGGTAAAATGACGTTAGTACCATATACCATCTAAAATGGAGACATCCCATTTGATCTTTTGGTACCTATCCTGTTAGCCTGTAAAGCATATTTTAAATGCACATGCCATGCTTTCTTATTTTCGGTCAAAACCTTCTTAATTATAGTAATCAGACTTTTGCTAGATGACTCAACTAGACCATTACCCTGTGGATAGTAAGTCATGGAGTGTCCTAGAATGATATTATATTTTTGGAAAAATCTTATCATGGCCATGGACCTAAATTCTTGTGCGTTATCAGTGACTATCTTTCGGGGACAGCCAAATCTGGATAAAATATTTTCCTCCAGGAAACTGATCACTACCAAGTCAGTTGCGTTTCTCGTAGGAATAACTTCCACCCATTTAGTGAAATAGTCTGTAGTAGTTAGAATCCATTTGTCTTGAGAACTGGAGTGTGGATGTATTTCTCCAATAAAATCAAGACCCCATTGCTGAAATGGAGCTTCAGTTTTGACTGGAACTAAAGGTAAAGCTGGGACTTTCTGCTTGCTTGTAAACAAATGACAATGAGTACAAGTTCGGACCTTAGTGTTTACACCTGTGAATAACTTTGGCCAGTAATACCCAGCTCTTAGGATCTTATAAGATGTGGCCCTCCAAGCATGGTGTCCTCCACACACCCCTTCATGGAATTCATCTATAACCCTTTATGTTTCGGTTTCTCCTAAGCAACTTAGTAGGAAACTCAGGGGGTCCTTCCAATACAATTTACCATCTATAATACAATATTTTATAGTGTGCAACTTCAATGTCCTATATTTTGATGGGGTTAGTTCACTGGGACACTAAAGGGTTAGTAAATAAGAAACAATATCATGGTACCAAATTGAAGAAGAAAATTTGGGTAGAATTTCGGTTGTGGTCACAGAGACATCAGATTCATCTGTCTCAAAAATTCCTGTGTTTTCTTGCAGATGGTTTATTCCAAGTGCTTTCAAATTTGATTTAGCCATCAATTTAGCTAAACCCTAACCTTTAATAAGATTAGTTGGTTTAAATTCTAGGTCGAATTATTGGATTTTTGCTAACCATCTACCTCTCCTTCCGTCACTATCAAGCTGAACCAATATATCCTTAATAGAACTTGTAGGAACGTAAGAAATGATCTTTGAGTGCAGTACATAAGTTATGAAAGCCTTGAGAGATTTCACCATTTCATAAGTTGTTTTTCTAATATGTCATATTTCAACTCAGCGTCTCTGAGACTTTTACTAAAAAATGCAATGGGTTTCTCGAAACCCTCCTTGTTTTTCTGTAATAATACAGCTGCGATAGTGTGTTCCAAGGCAAAAGAAAAAATTAGAAACTCCTTTGTATAATCTGGGCTTGCCAGAACTGGTGCTTCAATTACCACTCTCTTCATACGTTGAAATGATGCTTTGGGTTTGGTTGTCCACTTCACCTTGCTATCCTTCTTAAGCATATCTATAATCAGTTTTGCGATTTCAACAAAGTTAGGAATGAATCTTCTTAAGAAATTTATTTTTCGTAAAAAAGACTGAATTTCTTTTACATTTCTAGGAATGTTTATAGTATCTATTGCCTTGATCCTTTTCAAGTCTATTTTGATTCCATCCCTAGACATTATATGACCCAAGATTTTACCTTCTTTCATTGAGAAATGAGATTTCTTGGGATTTAGTGACAAACCAAATTTGCGACATTTCTCGAAAGTTTGCTTGAGGTGTACTAGATGTTTTGCATCAGATTTAGAAAAAAAAGTCAGGTCATCAAGATAAATAACAAAAAACTTATCTCTTTCTCCCACTAAAGCGATGTCCATAGCTCGTTGGAAGGTTGCTCCTGCATTCATTAAACCGAAAGGCATTTTGTCATACATAAAAGTACCCCAAGGGGTAGTGAACACGATTTTTTCTTTATCATCTTGATGCACTGCAATTTGATTGTAAATTGAAAAACCATCAATCATGGACATTCTGTAGCTCCAACTAATTTCTATAAAACATGATCCATCTTGGGTAATGGATAATTATCCTTAAGTGATGATTGGTTTAGATTTCTAAAATCTACACACAGTCTGATTTCACTGTTTTTCTTTCTTACTAGGACTAAATTTTCTGCCCACTCAGAGTATCTCAGTGGGACAATGATCTTAGAATCCAAGAGTTTCTTCACTTCTTTCTCTATTAATGGCAGCAGTATGGGGTTTATTTGTCTGAGTTTCTTCCTAAAAGGCTTGAAACCTTGTTTCAGAGGGATTTTATGTTCCATTATTGTAATGCCATAGATTCTCAATTCGTCATATGACCAAGAAAAAACATCTTTATATTGTCTAAGTAACTCGACATACTTAATTTTTATTTCAGAGGGAAGGTACTTGGATAATTTTACCAACCTTGGATTTTCTTTGGTGCCTATGTCAAAATCTTCAACCTCTTCTGGTTGAGGTTGTAAAGTGGACTTCAAAGGGATGCCATCGTGATTAAATAGCCTCTCTAATGGAATCAGGCCTTTGGGGATTTGATTATTTTTCAATATCCACATACATTGATTAGCAATATTATCTTGAAAATCTTGGGGGTCTTCCCCTTCCTACATGATCCACATGGGATCATTCTGGTTTTCTTGGTCGATGTGTGTTTCGGCAAACTCGTCTACCATTTCTAGAAATTTTCTGAGTTGTTCATCGTCCTCAAAAACCTGCCAATGTTGTATGTTATTCGGTATGGAAGGTCTATGTCTCATCTCTATATGATATTTAAGCTTAAAAACCGTTGGAGGTGTGAAGGTCGAGGCTGCCTTAGCTAGCCAATCTGCCCGTTGATTTTTAGTCCTAGGGATGAAATGAACATTAACTGATGAAACAAATTCTTAATCAAATCCCAAGAACAGTTCCTATAGTCTCTCAACCTTGGGTGTTTAGCCTGGTATTGACGATTGATTTGTTTTATGATCAATTCAACATCATCGTAGACTTCTAAGTTCTTAATTTTTAATTTTTTGGCATCTTCTAATCCCAGGACTAGAGCCTCATATTCACAAACATTGTTAGTATAATCAATATCCCATTATAGACTATAAGAAAAAGGTATGATGAATTCATTGCCGGGTGCCATGAACAACACTCCAGCTCCTAATCCTTCACAGGATGAAGCACCATAAAAAAACATTTTCCAAACTCCTGAACTATATACATCTTTATTTATTTTTTTTTCTTTTTTTGTTTCTTTAACTGAACAACTTTCTTCTATACATACATCGATATCATCATCAATAGATAGAATACAATTCCCCAAATATTGATCAGCAATATAAACATGGTAGTTGTTTGGGTTGAGTGGGTCACTTACTGTAAACGCCAACCTGGTTTCTCTATAGAAGCATGTGAATTGTCCTCCAAAGATCAGGATCATGGCATACGTCATGTCGAGTTGGAGGGATCCTCCAATTTTGGTGCCCCAAGAACCGAATAACAACATTCCATACTTCAGGGGTATATCAACGACCACCACATCCATTAGAACACTTTTTGTAGGTATCTGTGCAAGATTAACTACTAAGTCTTTTATCATGCCTATACATTTAACATTTATTGAATCGAATGAAAATAAATCTCCGTAAGGTTGAGTGATTTCAAGACCAAGTCTATCCATAATGGCTTTAGGCATTATGTTGTGAGAGGCTCTAGAATCCAACATGCAATTATGGAGGAGGTGATCGTACACAGTTAGCGTGATATAGAAAGGGGAAACAGTATCCCTGGCACCTTCGAAATGTGGGCCAAAAATTATATTAGGCTTTTCATCTTCTAAGTTTATAACATCGGCCTGGATTTCATTTTCTAAAAAGATAATCATTTTCTTAAAAGCTAATCTTTTTAGTGATTTTCTTTCTGTATATTGGATTTTTTGCCAGTTCGACAAAAGGTATAAGAATTTTGATTTTATAAATTTCATTTTCTAGATCAAAATTTCATGTTGTTTTATTGATCTCTATGATTTGGTCTTCTATCCCCTTCTTTTCATCTTTCTTTTGTTGTGAGGCTTTCGTTTCAGTTACCGGAACCTCCACTTTCTAGGGGTTGACGACGGGTGTTTCTGCTGACTTTATTTTGGTAGGATAGCTTTCAGTGGTCTTGGTTTTAACAGTCTGATTTTCAGTAGTTTTTGAAGTTGCCTCATCTGTTTCACCCCTTGGAAGGATATTTTTCATTGGGGCGGTTGTGAAACTCCTGTTTCTAGGCCTTATATTGTACTTCTGGTGGAGTTCGACCATTATATCATCTGTGATTCCTTGATAGGCTGAATCTTCTGTAATATTGTTGTTCTTGTAACTCTCATATATGTGTTTTGTATATAAAGATCTTTCATAATCTTGTCTTGTCAAATAAGGTTGATGAAATTCATTCCCAATATTACTTATGTCCTCTTCTAACTCCTCAAAATCTTCCATGTCTTCTCCTCCTATAAAGTTTTTTCTTTTAAAGGGAGCTTGGATTTTTTGATCCTCACTCTTAATTTGCCTTTGTTGTGTTTGAGGGTTAGGATTCCTTCTAAAATCCTTTCTGGGAAAATGATTATTCTTTGATTGATCTAGTTCCATTCTTGACATCTTATTTGACATTTCTTTAATTATTCTCGCCATGTCATCCATCTTGTCTTCCGAAGACCTTCCATATCCTGAGGGTCCTCCTTGTTCCCTATACCTTTTGGTTTCTTTATTTCCTATTTCAAATTTGATTTTTAACTTTCCTGATGCCATCATGTTTGATTCAATTTCTAAGTCATCTTCTTGCATTTTAGTGAGGTCTACTGATCTTCTCTCCCTCAAGAGCAGGGAAAAATCAGGGTCAAAAGCCCCAATGAAAGTTACTTTCGCTGCAGGTTGGGAAGGTTTAACCTTGGATGGAATTTTATTATACAATTTATTAAACCTTTGGGTAAACTCGAGAACTAATTCATAGTTCTTCTTTCTTAGAGCCCCAAATTCGGTTAGATAGTAGAGATGGTCTTTCCTTTCTCCCCATTGTCTGATAAAATCATTTTCCAGTTCATTGTACAACCGTATTGATCCAGCTGCTAAACCTCGGAACCAGGTTCTCACCTATCCTTCAAAAGTTTGAACCCGGAGTCTTGAATAAACATCTTCATGTTCAAGACCTAGGATGTCCTCAAATTGATCAAAGAAATTGATGTGTTCGGTTGCGGTCAAATCACATTCTCCTGTGAACTTCGATAGATTTTTCATGTAATTTTTGGGTAGATCGTGGAGATGGATTGGGAGAACCAAAGGAGCATACCTAGCAGCCACTTTGGAAAAGATTCAAGGAAGTGGTACTTGACTGCCTGCTCCTCCTCCTCTAGCACTGCCTGTGGCTCCACCCCCAGCCCCACCTCCTTCGGCCGCAACCATTAATAATTTAGAGGTTTAAACTTGGAGATTAGGAGGAGTACTTTTAAAGGGGTTTGATAACCCTTTAGTTGTGCCTGAATAGGAAAATATAGTGTGAGGAAACGCGTCTTCAAGGGACAAGAAACTTGAAAAATAGGGACTTGGAAAATGTGGACTGGTTTCTTCAGACTCACAGGGTGAATATACAGGAGAATCGATAGGTGTTGAGTCGAGGTATACAGGATATTCGTTGGAGTTCTGAGAGATGGGAAATCAAACTTTGGGAAGTGAAGAGGTGTCAATCAAAGCGGAAAGTGAGACAAATATTTTACCTCTATTGGTGAAAGAAACAGTTGAGAAAGTCTTAGTTTTAAATTCGGGTAAGACAATCTAGGCTCTAGGGTTACAATTCTATCGGTAGATAGTTATATGCTAAAAGGTGGGGTATTTAACCTTTTGAGTATATCCTTAGTGTTTGACTGTGTGAATTTAGGTTGATAAATCTTATTTGTTGATGAAGCATTCTGTTTAAGGTATCTTCTTGATTTTAAATTTTTTTCTGGGTCGAATACAGGCGAAGTCTATTTGTCGTCTGGATTATTTCTGGTATTCTTTCATTTAAACGCTAGTTTATTAATCGTGGTTTCACCAAGTGAAATATGGAAGTATCCTTATAAGGTTTTCAATCTTTTTTCACTATCAAAGAGAGAAAATATCAATTTCGATCTTCCTAGGGAAAAATAATTTCGTTACTTCAGTCCCTAGCAATGGTGCCAAAAAGATGTTGTTCCTGAGTTTATAATTTAAGGCTCTAAAGTATATTGTTAAGGCATCTGAAAAAGGTAGAGAGAGTTAAGGTATAAAGTGTCAGTTTTGTAAAAGATAAGCTATGTATGGTTTCTCAACTATCTCTGTCTATATTCCCAGTGTTCCTGGATGCTAATATCCCTTTCAATTGCTTCCCATGATCATTCTAACTCAACCCAGGTGCTTGCAGTCTGTAAGATGGTGTTAAATAAATTTAAAGAAATGCTAGTTTGATCTGAAAGGCCGGGATCTATATTGGGTTGTCTTGTAACATGTACAGTCATGAGGGATAAAGGTTAAAATATCTATTACTTTGTTTTCAAGGTTTGATATTTCTATTTTGAATTATAAGATAAAAGTTCCCAAACTTAAATTAATAACATAACAGTTTCAAAGGTCGTTTCTTGTTCCTGAGTCAAATTCAAAAATCATGAAGTGATGGGGGGGAAAATATAAAGCTGTTGAACAATGTGAGTCATCGATCATGGAGGAATCTCACTTTGCAATAGGAGAACAAAAAAGACAAGAGATCTCTAATGAAGCACAAAATATAGTAATCTAAATAATCTACAGGTCTTGAACTTGCTGATAGCAAGCACAAAGGAAAAACTGTAAACAACTAGATAACCAAATAACTCTTAACCACGGTATATGTTGTACTAAATTGAAATTAAACATTCATCAAAGATACATAAGGGAAATATGTTGAAAATGAAAGTAAAGAGGAACACATAACTCAGGGTTGACAGAATTTGGAATCTCCGTTTGTATTTTCATTAATCACTGTAAATGCGAAAACTTCCCTAGTACAATCAGTCGCAAAAAAGTCCTTTTCTAAATCTTGTGAAATCATATTTATACAAAGTCACCAATTCTTGACAGTTGGTGATTTCCTAACTTCTAGGGGCTAATGGTTGCAAAAACGCAAACTAGAACCATTTGCACGGTTATCTTTTATTTCTCTATCATCTTGATAATATGAGCCTACAGTATGACACTTCATTGCTTCTTTGAAATATCTCCTTCCTTTGGTCCGAGACATTCAATACATTTTTCTAGAAAATGCTCTAAAAATCTCAGAGCCTCTGGTGTATCCTTTGCCTCGAATAGATAAAGTTTCCTCTGAATTTTCAGAAGTCAGTCTTCAATCCTTTTGTCAACAAACTTAACTGATTGCAATTTTAAATTTGGCTTCACCGGCCACTTTTCTATTTGGGAAACATCAATTTCTTTTAATTGCAAAATTTCAACTTGAATTTCATTCAAGTTCTCCTTAAGTTTCAGTTGATGTCATACAATATTGATCTGTCCTAGTAGCCCATGACAATTGTCTTCTCCAATGCCTAATGATATTTTGTCCAACAAATCAAAAGTCTCTTCACAATCATCCTTGACTTCCTTGTCCATTTTCTTTCTTTCGGCTATGTTGGCATCCCATACTTTAAGCATGATATCACCTCTGATATACTCTGTGACAGATAGTCTTGGAGTTTTTGATACCTCTTCCTTTGTTGAAAGTACCACTACTTTTTTAAAAGTAGCCCGGGCTGCTTTACACTATTTTTGTTTCAAAACAATGTTATCGAAATATTGACTTACTTCTTGGTAATAATTCTAAACAACCTCTACTTTAGAAAGAAATCTTTGTTGCTCTACTTCCATCTTCATATGCACCTCTAGTGCCTGGGTTTGAAAATTTTTTAAATCTATCACCCGATTTTGAATAGCATTCAATTTATTCTACAACTGTCTCACTAATTCTTCCTGTTGGATGACCTTCCCTTGACCGGTTTGCAACTTCTTATACATATCATCAGAGCTATACCTGAGCAGTTGGATTTCTTGTTCATCAACGACTCTAGATTGTTCTATCCCTTTGTTTATCTCCTCTCTGATATTTTTCTCAGTATTTTTTATTTGACCATGCAGCTGGGCTATCATTTGATCCTTCTGCTTCAACCTTGTTTTTAGATTGTCAATTGAAAATAGATTTGTTGTTTCCAAAGCTCCCATAGAGCCTGCTACCTCTGTGGCAAAATCTTCCTCTTCTAGGTTCTTCCCGTCTACGAGAAATCTGTGTTTCTTTACCATTGTGTCTCCTTTCAAATGCATTTCCTGTTTCACTACTGTTTTCCTCTTCTTACTGAAAATGTAATCATAGGAAGGTATCTCTTCTCTAGAGATGGGAGTAAATTCACTTACATATATGACTTCCAAATGAGGAGTCCCAAAAGTTGACTATAAAGGAGTCAATGATGCAATAGGGCTACCCAACTCTGTAGATTGAGTTTCTCCTACTATTTTAGGGATATCAGCAGGAATAGTTGATGATAAAGGAGGATTCGTTTGACTCGACTTTGGAGGTGCTTCTATTTGTGGAGATTCTGATTTTTGTGAAGATGCTTCAATCTTCTTTGGATTTTATTCTTCAATCTTCTCGTCAGAGGGATTTGGTTCAAAACCTGGGGGTATGCTTTCCTGTTCTAGAGGAGAGGTTACCATTTCTCCCTGTAGTATTTTTGGCAATCCACTTCGTCTGTTCTTTTGTTAAGCAAGAAAGTTAGTCTGCAGTTCAAGGGGTGATGCCTGGACTCTCTCTAATATCTCCTCATATGCTCTGGCTCCTTTGAATATGTCATTACAGGGGGAGGCTTCATGCTCAAATGTTTTCATGTTGCAATGAGTTATATGATTTCCCACAATTTTGTATGGACCGTGCTTTCTGAGTTCAAGATATACCTATTTGATGTCTTCGAGTGATGCAACTTCTACCTTGGAATGACCAAAGTTAAGCAGTGAAAACTTCCCAATTGGTACAAGAAGAACTGGCCATAACTTCTTCTGAACTGCTTTCAATTATGTGTCGATGCCGCCTGTTATTATTTGGTAAGACACCTCCCTGCACACTAATCTATCGAGAAGGAACTTTGGAAGTGCATGAGGAGGAATCGAGAAGTCGAAGACTCTTACATAAGAGAAATTATCTTCGATAAACCAATCAGAAACTTTTTTGAGGTTCCCCATGATTTTCTCTGAAATCCTAGGGGGTGGGTATCCATATAAAATTTGGTGCATAGGTACCACTACATAGTAACATATTTCGTAAAAGAGATCTTTAATGTTCTCCTCCCATAATTTGGAGTGATAAACATGAATGGGTTCAACACAGGTTGGGTTCCATATCCAATTCATTAGGGGGAATGGACTCATGTAGTAGATAGCATCCATAATATATGCAGACATGTAAAAATATATATGTCGACCTTTTGATTTTGTCATTTGGTAATTGAAAAACTCCTTAGTTACATTATCTGATAAAATTTTATCCCAGTTGAAAGTGTAACCCTCGACTACCTCATGCATGATTGGTACCCATTCTACAAGGAAATGGGTAGGGATTTTCCTCCCAAAAATTCTACATAGCATCAAAGCTATATAAACCATGTATTTGTTTAACAATGTTGTGGCATAAATGCTATGGGTATTAGCTCTAAATTTCATTGGAATTCCCCACCAATATTAGATTATACCTGGATATGTTTGATCCAATTCTGTGCACTCCTTTCTTTGAAATTCTTCTACAAATTTGGCATTATAAATGTATTTAGAAGAAGGGGACAGTTTATAAATTACTTGAATGTGATCTATTCTAAATGATTCGACGATGACGTTTTGGTGATTTAGAATGTTCTTGGTCTGAATGTCTGTGTTTTCTAAATCCCATCTTATCATGTCATTGTATGGCATGATTCTCGGCCATGTGGATATCTTATGGAGCTCAGACTCTGCTATGTCTTTGAGTTTATTTTTGGTCCTTTTGTTTTCAAAATCATCAGGGCAATTCCTAACCTCATACTCCAAGATTTCAAAATTTTTGCCTCTAAGACTTGAATGAATCCACAACATGTGGTGTAGTGTCGGATATAACATCTCCAACTGGATTTGAGCTCTCACCTACCTCCTGACTCTTCTTAGGCACTTTTCTGGGTGCCATGATGTTTGTGCTAAAATGGAAACCTATTACAAAGAAGAAATGTGTAAGCTCTTTTTGAATGTAACTCGCTTCTATTCTGAAAGTAAGAATGAAATTCAAAATATCAAACCTTTATTAACCCTTTACTTGTCTTAAATTGAGCATACTGATACAGATGATAAAAATTAAATGCTTTAATGGGGATGGTACACTTGGAGATACGCATTTTACGTTAAAAATATATCCATTAATCCATTATAGATACTGCCACATATTGGAGATTCACAACTGAGATTTCGAAAGGAATGTCTTTGAAAACTCTCGAATAGCGAAACGCGAAAAGTCATTTAATATCATTAAACCCGTTTTAATGTTAAGTTAATTACACTTAAGCGCTTAATATTTTTGGTATTTCGGGATTTTATGAGTGAGAAAGAATGATAACTCTTTGATTTCCTGAAATGTGACTGATTAATGATTTGTTAAGTATGTTTAAAATTTAATTAATTACAATTAAAAAGGGGTTTCGTTAAAAGCGCACCAGGATTTTGAATGGTTGTTTAAGTCAAGATGGCCGAAAAGGAAAATGCAAAAGGATTAGAATGTCGTTAAACATTTTTAATTATTCCTTTTAATTCATTTGAAATTCTTTTAAACGATCACTTTTTGGGACTTCGGTACCAAGACTTTGGGGTTGTTATTTAAAAGTCATACTTCACGAATAGCTGAAACCCGAAAACCGAAATTCCCGAAAGACTTTTGACTCCTTTTTAGAACTATGGGCAGCTCCATAACTAAACAATGATTTATATTTGGGTATAGAGAAGAAAAATTGAACTTCGTTTCAACACCAGCCATCATTGGAAGGTGGTTATGGCTGCATAAACACATGAGGGGGAACATGGATACCATAGAAATTTTGACATGGCTAGAAAGGAGGCCTCTCAGGTTTAGGTTTCATATTTCCTTGTCTAACTAGATTAAAAAACCGAGCTTGGAAAAGTTTATTTAATTCTTGCGGATCAACGTCAAAATGTATCGAAAATCGTGGCTTTCTATGGCCTCTTTGCCAATTAGTTCCTCTACCTCTATTTGCACCTCTGCCATTGTTGCCTCTGCTAAATAAACTCATCATGAAGCATTATTCCAATCATGTTATGAAAAATGCTTAACAATCCATGCATTAATACTCTACCTAAATAAAATCAAAAGGTTGGCTCTATCATTCACAACATAAGCACATGCAATCCATCCATCCATAATACTTTTAAATTCAATAGTAAATTTCCATTTGAACATGGAGTGATAGGGCTATTGGGAATATGGGGGGCTTTGTAATGAGCGTAAAATGGTAGCATGTACAAGAACCAACTAATGAATATTTTTCAAGCAAATGCAAAGGTAACTTCTTTATAAAAACAATGTCTCCATATCCAAACTTTCAACATGAGTCATCATCTAGCCCCCCCCTTTTTTTTAAATGAAATTCATACTAACAGAACATCGAATAAATTAAATGTATTTGGGAAGGTGGTGGGCATATAATGAGCGGAAAGTGAGATAATGAACGGTAATGAGATGAATATTGTTCTATTACATGAAATAACCTTTATTGACTTTTAAAATCGACATTTACATTATTTGCCAAAAACCTTTCTCTATTAACAATTCAAATCCAAGACATGGCAATTTTTATAGGGCTCAATATAAAACCCAAGGAAATTTTCAGGACTTTCAAACTTTATAATTTTCATTTACCTTTTTTTCTTTTTCCATAGATATCCATTTAAACTAGCAGAACATTTGATAGGACACTGTTTACAAAGTCAATTGAAAACAATTATAACCAAATTGTCTCAAGACAACATGGGAGGCTGAGAAAAAAAACATAAATCCATCGACCCTTCATCATATAAAACTTATATCACAAACCCAATAATTTCTACATAACCTGACTGGGTTCAAAACCCTATTGTGGAGCTGGCTGTTATTATTTTTTTTAGAAACCATATAACTTCAAAATCAACATTATCCTCATAGATAAACAACAAACGAGCTAATAATTCATAGATATAACCAATCTTTTCCACTGTCAAGTCAACACCATAACAAGTATCAAAACCCGAGTTCCAATTCACTAACAATCCATATCTCGGATAGAAAAGCGAGGTTTGGGTAGGCCATGAGTGAAATATTTTGAAATGGGGGCTGCAAAGAAAAATGAAAAAAATATCTTCCCAAGACAAACCTTTCCACAGACCTCCCAAAATGGCTGCAAAGAAAATACATAGGTCTCCAATATATTTTTAAACAGTGGAATGATAATGTTGGGTATGTGTTATATTCTTTGCATGTGTGTGTGTGTGTGGGTGCGTCAGATACGAAAACTGCGTATGACGATCCCTTCACCTAGAGCTCTGCCGTGTGCACTGGGTGATTTCCTAGGGGGTTCCCAGGGGGGGGAGGTATGCCCCCCCCTGGTTATGCGCAACGCCCCGAAATTTTTTTTTGGGCAATTTTTTGCTATTTTTAGCAGATTTTGCTATTTTTAGCTGATTTGTAAATTAATCCTGGATTAAGGGATTAGGGTTTTGGTATCTACAGAATACCTAAAAACATTGTATATATTGTATGGCGAATGGTGAAATTCGATATAATGAAACTAAGAAAGGTTTTCCCGATTGAGGGTTTTTGGTAAAAAATTCTCTGTGTACTTTGTGTATGAGCCATTGATTAATTTTTGTATTGCTTAAGAATCTATATGCATTACTTTACTTCGCAGGTTTAAAACTTACATGTGGTATCAGAGCTCATTTTTGGCTTCAGAGGGATGCCTTTGTTGCTGAGGGTTTGGC
>JASDQU010315540.1:0-13360 GCA_032191745.1 Picea mariana
GAGGTTGGATGTGTCTTACGAGGATTTCCATATAAACCCTCAACATGCAACAAAAATTCTAATTTACTTTGTGAAGATCTTACCACCCTCCATACTTTCCCCAAAAATGATATAAATAGATTTCTCTCAAAATGATATAAATAATATAAATATATAAATATAGTCTATTGCATTGATCATTAATTTATATTCCTCTCTAATGGTGAGAAATAAATCATTAGCAAAATTCCCAGTGACAAACTACTTGATTCCTTGTTTAGGGAGAGAGATTTCTTTAATCAAACATTAACCTATAATGTGAAAGATCAAGTAGACCAAGGCTTCTATTACCATCACATAAATTTCAATTTCCAACATAGATCCTTGTCAAATATAATGGATTATCCCTACTTCTTCTTATTTATATATGTTGATGGAGAGATACATCATTGCTTCTAAGAAGATTTTACATGGCTCTAGGGAACAAGGGTACAAATTGAAGAGCCTTAATCATGACCAGGATGAAGGGAAACTTGACCATATCATGGGCCTTTTCAAAGTTAATTTTAAAAAATAAAGTATTGAGTCATGAGCATCTAACCCATTATGTTCCTTCCCATGTTTTTTAACAAAAACTTAATAGTTCATTATTTAGAGACATGCATTTTGTTAGTAAAATCATGGCCAAATCACCTCTCATTTCAATCACCTCTCATTTCATATCGCCTCTCACATAAATTTAAATTTCCAACATAGATACTTGTCAAATATAATGGATTAGCCCTACTTCTTCTTATTTATATATGTTGATGGAGAGATACATCATTTCTTCTAAGAACATTTTCCATGGCTCTAGGGAACAAGGGGACAAATTCAAGAGCCTTAAGTGTGACCAAGATGAAGAGAAACTCGACCATATCATGGGCTTTTTCAAAGTTAATTTAAAAAAAATAAAGTATTGAGTCATGAGCATCTAGCCCATTATGTTCCTTCCCATGTTGCTAGGATATTAAAATTAAAAAAAAAAACTTAATAGTTCATTATTTAGAGACATGAATTTTGTTAGTAAAATCATGGCCAGATCACCTCTCATTTCAATCACTTCTCATTTCATATCACCTCTCACATAAATTTCAATTTCCAACATAGATCCTTGTCAAATATAATGGAGTAGCCCTACTTCTTCTTATTTATATATGTTTGTGGAGAGATACATCATTGCATCTAAGAAGATTTTCCATGGCTATAGGGAACAAGGGGAAAAATTCAAGAGCCTTAAGCGTGACCGGGATGAAGGGAAACTTGACCATATCATGGGTCTTTTCAAAGTTAATTTAAAAAAAATAAAGTATAGAGTCATGAGCATCTAGCCCATTCTGTTCCTTACCATGTTGCTAGGATATTCAATTTTTAACAAAAAATTAATAGTTCATTATTTAGAGACATGGATTTTGCTAGTAAAATCATGGCTATAGAAAAAATATTCAAGAAAGACACATTTATTATGTACGGTTATTGGTTTCTTTTTTCTTCCAAAATTAGTCATATAGCAACTTGAGTGCTTAGAGGTTTTTTATGCTCTAAAAATGTGGTGGACCATGCATTGTCAGTATTGGTTCCATGGAGCATCTTTTCCTTGCATAAATTTGATATTGGTGAAAGGCTCATTCCTATCAACATCATCATCAACGTCATTTTCACTAATATATTTATCGATATAGTGAATGAGATCGTCATCTCCTACATTTGGATGATCAACTTCTTCAACTTCTTCATCTGACACATCGACTACATGAGCCACCTGCTCCTTATCTACATAATCATTATCTTCTTCCTCATTATTATGTTCATCCTCGACTACATGATTATACTTTACTGGTCTTCCTCTTGGATCATATCTAACAACGTATGACCAGCATGCTTTACCAGACACCTCTAAGTAAAATACTTGCTCACATTGACTTGGAACAACATAAGGCTATGTACCTGGTTCAAATGCCCTTGTATTAACCATGGTAAATACATTATCATGCTCAATAATAGTTCTTTCAGGATCACGTTCATGCATCTGTAGCCTGTACTATTTAACCTAAAAAAAAACTATTTTAATGGAATTAAAATCACACTCAATTATATCCTCCAAATGGCCATAGTACCTACACTCAATTATGATAACATGTCATTAAGTTCTTATACAAATCACATAAGAAGTACATTTTCCTTATAAAACAATACTTACCTCATGTATTTGCCAAGTACATAAATAATTTGTTTTATGTTGTTGTCAAAGTCATCTGGGAGAGATAAAGGTAGAAAATGTTGTAAGAAAAAACAAATAATTATTATTTGTTTCCAAAAAATGCATACCAATAAGGAAATATATTATAACCTACTAATTACCTTAATGAATGTATGTCAGTCATGTGTTTTAACCCCACCAAAATCACCTTTTTGCGTTAAGATATTTTGTATGTTCGACGAAAACCTTGTCAGAAACCTAATTTTTCGAATGACCTCTTTTACAATACTGCTCTGTTGCTCCGTCAATAACCAAGGAAGACTAGTATTTCGTTCATGACCATTGCCATTAGAATTAATAATAACAATTTTCAATGCGTGATTATTTTCCTGGATGTCACAATAAATCTTTCCAATTCTCTCTTTGTCAGTCCTTCCATCTAATATTCACCATAAAAATTTTGTTATGTTCTTCCCGATATGCATTGTATCAAACAAATGAACTATTTATAGGTTCTCGTAGTATGGCAATCTACTGAATTGCATCGGGTAACTTTTCATTCCTCGTGGAAGCCCATTCGTGCCTTAATGACATTCATGAAACATCAACAAATTGAAATTAACATTAATTAATGGGACAAAATGAAATTAATACTAATGAAATTAACCAAAGATTTATATAATATGTCATACATAAATAATTTGTGTACCTTGATGATTTCTAATATATTCCAACTTCCATAGGCAATGTTTCATTCTTCGTGGCTTTTTTTCCATTTTCTTCTTTACCATTGAATTTTTCTTTGTCTGTACTTTGATAACTACGGTTCTTAAGAAGAAAGTGCCTATACTCATCAAACACTTCCTTTCCTAAACTCCTTGAATGACGAGATTTTATCCTCAGACCACAAACTGAGCATGCAAATTTACCCTTTGTTTGAAGACCTTCAATATACTTCAATATATATGAATTAATGTAGCGTCAAATTAGAGTTAAAATTTAAAATAATGCATGATATTTTCAATAAATATATATAATATTAAATCACAAAATAAAGTAAGAATATACCACAAAAATGTGTTAACCCGGGAGCATTATGAATTTTCCATGATAGTATTCCATGGAATTGAAATCGTTTTTTCCCTATTGGTCTAGATATGTCATACATAGTGACGCCAGCCCATAACTTCAACAACTCATCCATAAGAGGCTCAATATATATGTTCATATATTTAACCTGGTACCTACCTAATTGGTTCAACATACTGCATGATTAATTATACTTATCTAGATGTAGTTATATATATATATATAAGAAATAATTACCATGCACGAAAAAAAGAAATGAAATATTTTGTCACACTTTAAAGCAAAAAAAAGATAATTAAATACATGGAACAATCATTGCCAACATTGTGTGCTCTCTCTTGATCAAAATCCAATGTTGGCCCTTGACCAAGTTTTGAGGATCCTTGGTCATTTTTGACCATTTTGGGACTTCGACAGGCTGTTGAAGGTGGAGCGTAAGACAAAGCGGAGATCGATGGATCTCGGGACCCTTTTAGGTCCTTTTTTGGATTTGGGATTTGGGATTATGTAACGGGTATGGGGATGTCGGCCCATGGGTTTTACCTAGATTTAGGCCTATTTTGTAAAGTATAATTAGAAGGCTAGGCAATGTAGGAAGGGATCGGTGAGCTAAGTTCTAAGCAAGAACGAATGGATAAGTGCTAGAGTTACATCTGTGTGATATTGTGCTAAGTGCTAAGTGCTAACTGCAAGTGTGTATTGTAGAATGCTTTATGCATATTGTGCGATACTTGCAGAGATGAGTGCAAGTGGCCATAAAAGGCTTAGGGATGTAACCTATCTCGGGGAAGGAGGATATGGCGAGGTGCATGCAGATCTCCTGTCCTATGCGGAGTAGGGGTTTTGTGACTCTGTGCATGTAGATGACTGATTGAAGATAATAAATAAGAGAATAGTTGGTGGACGTAGCCCCAGGGTGGGGGTGAACCACATACATGTTGTGTTGCTCTACTTTGTGAGATTTATTGATGTGTTTATGTTCTTATTTCTTAGTGCTTTAGTCTAGATGAATGATAGATAGATATGTTAATGATATGTGATTAATAGTATGGATGGATGTTAGATATGACTTATATACATGTGCTTAGTGTTGAATCTATTGAGATATGATCTATTTTTCCATGCTAAGTGCTGCTAGATGATAGATCTGAATGAATACATGTGTTTATGTGCTTATTGCCAAGTGCTTTAATCTTGATGAATGATAGATAGAAAGGTTAATGATATGTGCTTAATAGTATGGATGGGTGTTATATCTGACTTATATGCATTTGCTTTGTGTTGAATCTATTAAGATCTCATCTTTTCTATCATGCTAAGTGCTGCTAGATGCTAGATCGGAATGAATACTACATTGTATTTTGATTAGGGTTTAACTGCGCTGTAACTAAGAACTGAATATTGAGGAGTATAACTGTTGAGTGAGTTGTTAAGTAATTAGAATCATAGATCTGTGTCCCAGCTAAGGTTGCAGACACTGGAGTCCTGCAACCACCCCTGCCTCTACCTTAGGTGAGACTTCATCTACTTCGCAGGTGATGCTGAAAGGGCTGGTAGTTAGGGTTTTGTTGGTGCATTTTTGTAGTGTTGAACCCTGGGTTTGCCTCTGTGCCAACAAATCGTTCTATTTTCGGGACTTGAAAATTTGATTTCTATGAACTGAGGAAGAAGAAGCTTTGTGAAAAGATATGAACTGAAACTATGATTGTTGGGAACTAAGGAAAAAGAATCTTTGCACGAAGACCTGATCTGAAATTATGAAAGCTCTGTGCATAGATCTGTCGCTCTAGTGTGCAGTATTCTACTTGATTTGTGAAATCTTTGTGCATAGATATGTCACTCTAGTGCGTAGTATTCTACTTGATTTGTGAAGCTTTGTGCTAAAGAAATAAGTCTGATCTGAAGAAAAGAGGTAAGATCTGAACGCTTTGTGCTCTGATAAAGGTAAGAATAATGAAAAAGTTTTAGACCTGGAATATTTGTGCTCTGTAGAAGTAAGATTAGTGGAAATTTTTGTTTCTAAAGTATGGATCTAGGTATGTTTGATAAGATTTGTCCTAGCCTGAAAACTAGGGAACTCATAGAAGAAAGAAGGTTTGATATGAGTAGATCTGATAGGAATAGTGAAAGATATGTTATACCTATCCATAGAAAGAATGTTTGGACTAACGAATGGATGCAAGACCCTAGAAAGAATTTGTTGCAGGTTTTCTACCAGGATCCTAGTGCGCAGTACAGGAGAGGTCGGGACTCATTTAAAAGAAGGAGAGGATTAAACCTTTGTTACATTTGTAGAAGACCGAGACATATGGCTAAGGAATGCCCTAGTAGAAGGCCTAGTTGCCTCTATTGTAAAGCTCTTGACCATGAAGTATTGGATTGTCCTAGAATGATTGCTAAGGTTGAAAGAATGAATATGAACCAAGAGAACCTAAAGGTAGATCCAGAAACCGAGATTATGACAGAACCCCAGAAAGAATCCGAGAAAGTATTGCTACAGATGGAAGAAACACTAAATGACCACTAGCATGTCAGTTTATCAGAGGTATTTAAAGAAAAAGAATGCATTGAATCAAGAATAGGAGACTTTGGAATTGAATGTGTTCTGGATGAGGAAACACGGGTGAATATCATGACAGAAAAAACTTGGAAACTTTTAGGGGAGCCTGATATGACTCCTTCATTGGGAGGAATAGGATTATTCAAAGGAAAGTTGATAACCCTATGTGAAAGAATTACCAGGATATCTATGAGTTCTCATGAAACTTCGATAGAGGAAGAATTTGAAGTTGTTAAATTTATTGAGAACAATGCTCCATTTTCTATGTTACTAGGGAAACCATGGATTGAAAAAGATCAGGCTAAAAGGAAAGAAAAAGAAATCTTGGAGTAGAAGAAGCAAGAGTTGAAAGATTTCATGACTAGGAGGATAGCACACTTAATTGAAGAACAGGAGAACCGGGCGAAGCTATTTCAAACCAGAGAAATGGATGTCGAAGTAAGAAGAACACTAGAATTCCCACAGAAGACTAAAGTACCTATTCCAGATACAAATGAAGTATTACCCCTAATTTCTAGGAAAGAATATCAACAGCACGAAGTTACTCTGTTGAAAGAAGATAAGAATCAAAATGGAAAAAGGAACTTCGAGACGAAGCTCACTAGAAAGAAGGCTAGAAAACTAAGTAAGAAGAGGGATAATATTGAAAAGTTACAAAAGGTTCCCGAGGGAACTTCGCAGAAGGGAAATTTGCAAAATTGGAGCTTCGCTGGAATATTAGAACAACGTCACATGGAACTTCTCCATGGAGAAACAATATAGCCATTGGTGACAGTACAACCGTTAGACCGACGGCCCGAATGGGTAGAAAGGAATTTATGATTAGAAAGTTCACCACCAGACCGTTGGGACGACACCATAATGGACAGAACTGAGTTAATGAAGGCTTCTCACTCGTTGCAAGAGATCCATTGTCAAGTTACCTATTTATCCCATCGTGCCATGCAACAAGAACACTTTTTCCAATCGTAACTATATGAGCTTGCAACATAGTTGATTTCACATAGTTATCACTGCGTTATTACCAATCATCCCATTGCATTAAGAAGTTACCCTTCAAACCTGAGATATTCAGCCACTATCGTGCATTTCGAATGAGCTTAGCGCTGCAGAGAAAATTGTTGAAGAAGTTCTCATTGACCTAATGACTGAAAGAGCAATGTCTGCAAGTATTCAAGTGTCATCGATGAAGGGAGTGCAAGCCTCCCCATCGACTGCTTGTGAAGCTAGATCATCCTGACCTTCAGTGGAAAAGCGAACCAAACACAGAGATGACCTAGCCAATGCGAATCTGATCCTGTCCATATTGCCCGATTACATCCTGCCTCTGATCGGCGTAGTGAGTCAAGATAGCGTGGCAAGAAATTTCAAGTACTCCATGATTATTTCCTACCTCCCAAAAGGGATACGCGTAGTTCGAGCGCAACAGCATAAGATCACAACGTTGAAGTTCAGTGACTTCAACCTTGAAGATCGCAAAAACTACAGTATACTTTCCCCATATAAGTACCTGACCAAAATGAAGGGGAAGAATTAAAATATAATCCCTTAGTCATGGATGATGAACCTCACGGAATCCACTTTGTTAAACGTCATGAAAATTCCACACTTCGGACGGCACCAGGAAGTTAATGCATGTGTCAAGTTATTTCTTTCATGTTACCATGGTGGATACTTATGGTTAGACCGTCGTATCACAATCAACCCAATGTTGATCGATAGGATCACAGGATTGAGTATGCAAGGAACCGACCCGCAGGATTTTTATCTAGGAAAAGCCACAGATCACGCACTAGCACAGACAATCAAGGATACATATGGAAATGTTGAAAAGGGAACGCAAGGCTACAAGGTAGACTCCATCTAGAATGGCACAGTGCACCTAGCCTATTGGTTAATAGATGGAAAATTAGTAAGGAAGAAAAGATCTACATAGGTCACAGGCTTTGTTGTTGACCTCGCAGGAAAGTGCATAGAAGGTTTACAGATGAACTGGGTGAAGTACCTGGTGAATCAGCTGGAGCTAGACTATCGTGAAGCATAGGATCAGGGCTATGTGTTCCACTTCAAATGGCTCCTGATCCTTATCGCCTTTTTTTCCTGGGAGATGCCAGAAGGTGTGACCTTCCTGGATATTGAACCATTCGAGCCGCTTGATGTGAAGTTTTCTATGCTATGGTACTAAAGAGATATGAACAAATAGTGGAAGTCGAATGTTATTTTTCATATGTACTACCTTCAGCTGAAGAGAGCCATAGAAGAAGAGCCTTACATGAATCTGAACACCTTACAGAGGTTTCAAACCTTGATGAAGTTCTGTGCATATCGACACTTTATCTACCTTACAACATGAGCCGATGAACATAAGGAGCAGCTACCATCATACTACAAGCTCACGGAAGAAGATATTGAGGAGATCACTAAGGACTAGTTGACATACCTCCTTATTCCAGAAGACCCTTCAAAGATGTCCAACCTTGATAGCCTAGAAACTGTGCATGATACACCTGGACCCAACAAAATGAAGAAGACCAAAGAGGTTCAAGACCTAAGCAGCACCTCAGGAAATACTACTTCAGTATCACCTAACCAAGAAGGTGATGAGGAGGAAGAAATAAATGGCACAGGAGCTAGACAAAATCAAGGTGAAGTAACACTGCCTAGAGAAGAGACCAATCCCCTGAAGAAGAGGAATTTTTCTCCCTTGAAACATTCTTCCCGAAAGAAATCGTGAGCCACTGTGACAAATATGAAGACCGTTCTTACTACAGATGACTTCGAATTCATCATAGAAACCCTCAACGATGCTTCACTGGAAATCATGGAGAAACAAGAAGCTAAGCAAGAGGAAACATATGACAGACTGAAGGTCGAGTTCTGAGGGGTACAACAGGCCCTTCAGTCTCGCCGCACAGTATCCACTGTGCCCCTTCCATCAAGAGAACTAGAGTTTGGGGATGAGCCAGCCCAAATCCGCCATTTAGCTGATGCGGTCGAAGCTCTCCTTCATCGCACATAAGAAGAAGTAGAACAAGCCACCTAGACCTTGAAGAAAGTACAAAGTGACATTATAGAACAAAGCAGAATTATAGAACAGGAGAAGGTTTCTCTCCAGGAAAAGTTTGAAGAAGAGAGAATACATATGCAACAAGAAAAAGAAAAGTTTCTCGCAGAGCAACTCGAACTGAAATAAGCAGTCAACAAAGAACTTCGATCTGTGATGGTCTTAGAGCCACAAGTAGAACACCAAGTCACACATCAATTAGACCAGCTCATAGAAGCCATCCAACAAATATAGCAATGAATATCATATTTAGATCTCTGCACCATGCCTGAGACCCTGCAGGATGTAAGAGATCAAAGAGAAGAAACTGCTCGAAGCGCAGTTGAAAGAATAAAATTGCTTGCCCTAGAATGCAAGAAACTAAGTGATCGCAGTGCCCAGACATATGAGAAACTCACTGAGAATCCATAATTGAAGGCACTGGAGTCACAACTCTAGGAAGAGAAGTATCAAGTAGAGACAATACAAGAACAGTTGAATCCCCTATCAGCTGTAGAAAGAATGAAGTGATCCTAGGAGCAGTGCACTACCCAACAACAGGTCCATACTATTCAAAGAAGAGTTATGGAAGTAACTCAGAGGCTCCAACCTGTATAGGATGAGGCTTACCAACTGTTCACAGAAATCGAAGGCCAAGGATTAGAACTGGAACAAGTTGTCACTACAGTTGAACAATTCCTAGAGGGACCTATCAACGAAGTAGTCATACAAGAGTTCATTGAAAAGGAGGCCATAGCACGACAACAAGTCAAAGAAACTTGAGCCAAGATTGAGGCTTTTGAAGCAGAACTAGTCAGATCAGAGTGACTCGGGATGAGTCACAGGTGAGTGTTGGGGGCTTGTTGGCCCTTGACCAAGTTTTGAGGATCCTTGGTCATTTTTGAACATTTTGGGACTTCGATAGGCTATAGAAGGTGGAGCACAAGATGAAGTGGATATTGAGGGATATCATGACCCTTTTAGGTCCTTTTTGGGATTTGGGATTATGTAACAGGTATGGGGATGTCGGCCCATGGGTTTTACCCATATTTAGGCCTATTTTGTAAAGTATAAATAGAAGGATAGGCAATGTAGGAAGGGACCAGTGAGCTAAGTTCTAAGCAATAATGAATGGCTAAGTGCTAGAGTTGAATCTATGTGATATTTCTCTAAGTGATAAGTGCTAAGTGAAAGTGTGGATTGTAGAATTTTTTGTCCATACTATGTGAGACTTGCAGAGCTAAGTGCAAGTGACCATAGAAGGCTTAGTGCTATAACCTAGCTCAGAGAAGGAGGATCTGGCGAGGTGCATGCAGATCTCCTGTCCTATGCGGAGTAGGTTTTTTGCGGCTCTGTGCATGTAGATGACTGATTGAAGATAATAAAGAAGAGAAGAGTTGGTGGACGTATCCCCAGGGTGGGGGTGAACCACGTATATGTTTTGTTTCTCTGCTTTGTGCGATGTATTGATGTGTTTATGTGCTTATTTCTTAGTGCTTTAATCTATATGAGTGATAGATAGATATGTTAATGCTATGTGCTTAATAGTATGGATGGATTTTATATCTGACTTATGTACATGTGCTTAGTTCTGAATCTGTTAATATCTGATCTTTTCTGTAATGCTAAGTGCCGCTAGATGCTAGATCGGAATGAATATTGCATTGTACTTTGATTAGGGTTTAATTGCGTTGTAAGTAAGAACTTAATATTGATGAGTATAACTTCTAAGTGCTTTGTTAAGTGATTAGAATCACATATCTGTGTCCCAACTAAGGTTGCAGACACTGGAGTCCTACAACCACCCCTGCCTCTACCTCGGGTGATACTTCATCTGCTTCACAGGTGATGCCAAAAGGGCCTGTAGTTAGGGTTTTGCTGGTGCATTGTTCTAGCGTTGAACCCTAGGTCTGCCCCTGTGCCAAAATCCAAGGAGGAAGGTTATTGTTTATAACAAAAATAGGCCACACTGAGTACGTAGAATGAATCTCTCCAAATGGATTGACACCATCAGCTGCCAACGAATGTCTAAGATTACAAGGTTCTTATTTAAAAATTGGCCACTTTTCTTCGATGTACTTCAATGCAGAACCATCTATAGAAATTCGAAGAACATTGTCTCAACTTCTATTCTTTGCATGGAAATCCATAAACTGTGCTATACTTTGGCACCTGAATAACCACTGGAAACATGGAATTATCGGAATATAACGAAGAACTTTGTGAGGAAACTTCTTGGACACTTTATCGGTTCAATATCTACTTATTTTACATTGTGGGCATTCATTTTCTAATGCATATTTTCCATAATATATGATATGATAATTAGGACATGCATCAATAGCCTGATAGTCCATTCCAATTTCTTTCATAATCACAAATATTTCTCGATATGTGCGTGGAAAAATATTTGACATCGGTAATAGAACTTCACCTAACAATATACAAAATTCTAAACAATAAGTCAATGTAAACAATATTAATCATCAATATCGCATCCGATATACTAATTTACAAATTAGAAAAAAATAGCAATATAGGAAAAAATTGAACCTTTTACGTATTTGTGAACATGCAGGCATAAAAATTTAACAAATTAAATACCTTAGTATCTATGTGAGGCATGTATTTGATAAACCATTCAAAACCTTTAGGTTCACCAACAACAATATAGTATATAAAATATATTTTTTTGGGCCTTCATAAAGAGGTTGACGTGACTTCTCAAGTAGAGGATCAACATCATGACTATCATCCTGGTTTTCCTCATCCACTAGAGAAAATGTGTCTTGGATCAATCTATGTACCTCATCTTCCTGATTTGAATCACTAACATTATCTCCATCCATATCATCATTAATAACTTGATCAACAACTTCAATATTTTGATCTCGAAGTTCATCACCCTGTAAAGGAGTATTTCTGCTAGTACTTGGAAAATAACTCTCTGGAGGTCGACATTTTGGGGGCATCATCTATATATTTAAAAACAATGTAGAAAAGTTAGTTTGTATAGAAAATATAAAAATATCGATAAGAAATATTAATAAAATTCATGACATGTTGATTATTATAGAGAATACATTAAATATTGAATCCTCTTACCAAGGGACGATATTCATAACCCCCTTTGGCGTGCCCCTTCTCCCTACAATGTCTTTCAGCTGTTGTTATTAAAAGTATTTTTCTTTGCAAGCCTCTGCAATCATAGCAAGGGCAATAACATTTTCCATCGCCCCTCGCCTCTAATGTCACTCTTAACCGAGCAAGCTTCCTATCATTTTCGTTCATAGTGACAAATCCTTGTCCTGACAAGTAATTGTCTTACCTACACCATACCAAATAGTAAGTTGTCAAATTTTTATATTTTATCTACTCCTTTCGATTGTGATATGTTTATTTACAGTGACCTACAATCCTCACAATTATTTCTTCTAAGACATTTTGACCTATTTTTTTTTATTATTATTATCGATTAACTATTAAGATCGATATGCTTCAATTTGTACTATAGATCAGTAGTGTGTACTGAATCACCATGGAAAATAATTACACACCTTTTAACGAAAGTTGTCAAAATTTCTCAAACTTGAATCACTCGACACCATAGTACACTAGCCTCTAAGTTGTTTTGTAGAAAAAATGCCAATCTTTGAAATTCACCACTAAAAAACGAATGTCGACCACTTGTCATCCACAATTGGGTTGACGTGTTGATTTTCATCTACATACAATGGTCACAATTTTATGCTACTTACAATGGTCACAGTTTTATTTTCTAAGACACTTTGGCATGTTCTCATTTTTCATTGTCTAACTAGTAGATTTCATCATGTTATCGTAGATTTCTTCATGAACTTTTTATATTTTAGATACTCCTTATTAATAGTGTATAAACAAGTTACATCAACTACAAACTAAAGTTAATCACTACATCTATAATTGTGTTTGATTATAAAAAATTGAGAGAAACAACATCACATACAAGAAAAGGGTATGTGGATTTTATTGAGAAAGTTGAAACAAATATACTTTATTTATATTGGAAGAGTATGGTATATAATCATAAGTTCATTTGTTAAAGGTGCTTAGTCATAAGCCAAGAAAGTTAAAGGTGGCTAACCATAAGCTAAGATGGTTGAAGGTGGTCAATTAAAAGTGATTGTTATGTGCCTAATCATGACATAGATAACATCTTTATAATAAGGTCATCTGTGTAGAAATGTTTCATTTATATAATAATGACATATATACCTAACATAAGTTTAGGGTTATTGTTTATGTATCTTATTGTTATAAACATGAGTTTCCTCCCTATCTTATATATACCATAAATTATCATTTATCAATATAACAATCAACTTCAAGATTTTATTCATGGAGATTTCTTCCTTCATTTAATTGAATTACTAAGTGCTAGCCAACCATTAGGTGTGCAAGTATCCCAACC
>JASDQU010315541.1:0-13378 GCA_032191745.1 Picea mariana
ATCTAATGCATACATAAGAAGGTTATAATGATCAAATATGACACATACCATGATACCTTGGACCAATTACCTCATGGAGCAAGAGCCCTCTTTGATACAAGCCCAGACCGGTAGTGATGGAGGCTGGTACTGCTGGCAGGACAAAGCTGGCTGAGAAGAAGAAGATGGGTCCTCCAGGACCATGCTCAGGTTGCTCCTGCTCTCGGTACTCCATGTCTAGGACCATGTGGGCCTCGAGACATGATCTCCTAGTTATCCCTAGATATCGGGGATAACAGTGCTGAGATTAGATAATGGAGGAGAGTGCACCTCCAGGGATTTCAATGATTTTTGTATTGAGGCAGGGATCAAGAGGGAGTACATCGTTCCTTATAACCCTCGACAGAATGGAGTTGCAGAGAGGAAGAACATAACTATTATTGAGGCAACCAAAACGATGTTACATGATCGAAATCTACCTATGATTCTGTGGGCAGAGGCATCCATGACAACAGTGTATGTTCAAAATAGGAGTCCTCATAAGATTTTGAAGAACATGACTCCCGAAGAAGCTTTCACTGGAGTGAAGCTTGAGGTTGGACACTTCAGGATATTTGGGTGTCCAGGATACTTTCATGTACCCAAGGAGAAGAGGACCAAGCTAGGTCCTTTGGGCAGAAAGGGTACATTTGTGGGGTACAATGAATCTTCGAAGGCATACCGGATCTACATCCTTGGTCAGAGACAGATCAAGGTTAGCAGAGATGTCACCTTTGAGGAAGAGATAGCCTTCCGAAGATCCAGAGAATTTTAGATGGAGATTGACAGTGAGAAGAAGGAAGAGACAATACTTTCTCCCCCTTCAGCAGTTCAGAGGGAGACAGTTACATATTAGTTGATCTAGTTGATCCAATTGATGTTCCCAGAGACATTGCAGTAGGCCAGAAGAGGGCTGCATGGGCTCGACAGATTCTGCAGGAGGCAAAGGGACATGCAACTCCCCGAGGTACATTCCGAGAGAGAAAGAGACCACAGAGATTTTTGAGCTATGTTTCCGCTATGAGCCACATCATTGATATTGAGCCTTCTTGTCATGGAGAAGCAGCAGGTCAGTAGGTTTGCAAGATGCCATGACTGAAGAGTATCGGTCCATCATGAAGAATGATGTGTGGGATATTGTTCTGAGACCGGAAGGGATGTCTATAGTGACTTCCAAGTGGATCTATAAGATCAAACATGCAGCTGATGGAAGTGTCGAGAAGTACAAGGCGAGATTTGTGGCTAGAGGATTCTCTTAGGTGGAGGGAATAGATTATGAGGAGACTTTTGCTTCTGTTTCCCGATACACTTCCATCTGTACGATTATTTCTCTTGCAGCATCCATAGGTTGGAGACTACATCAGATGGATGTGAAGACAACCTTTCTCAATGGTGAGATTGAGGAAGAAGTTTACATCGAGAAAACATGATACATGAGAAGGAGTCTCATGTGTGCAGGTTGAAGAAAGCCCTGTATGGACTAAAGTCGACACCTCGAACATGGTATGAAAAGATTGATGGATACTTGATGAGTTTGGGTTTCAACAAGAATGTTGTTGATCCAAACTTATACTACAACATTGTTGGTGATGAGTGCCTGATTTTGGTCCTATATGTTGATGACTTATTCCTCATCGGTTTAGAAAGCCTCATTGTTGAATGCAAGCATGCATTAGCTTTTGAATTCGAGATGGACCTTGGTATGATGCACTACTTCTTGGGACTAGAAGTGTGGCAGAGGACTGATGAGATTCTCCTGAGTTAGGGGAAATACACAGTGGAGATATTGAAGAAATTCGGGATGACAAACTGCAGATCCATGCCTACACTGATGGTGATGAATTTGAAGAAAATGAACGAGGCTTCTTCTGATTCAGGCGAGATTGATCCACATCTTTACAAACAACGGATTGGATCATTGATGTATCTGGTTAACACCAGACCTGATATATGCTATGCCGTGAGTGTACTCAGTCAGTTTATGAGTCAACTGAGACATACACACTGGATAGCAACGAAGCATGTGCTGAGATATTTTCGAGGCACAGTTGGTTATGGACTGAGATATGGCTCCGGTGTAGACATGAGATTGCAGGGATATGCCGATGCAGATTGGGCATGGAGCGCAGTGGACTGGAAGAGCACATCCGGTTGTTGTTTTACTTTGGGATCTACCATGGTTTCGTGGTGTAGTAGGAAACAAACTTCTATGACTTTGAGTATCGCAGAAGCAGAGTACATTGCATTATGTGTAGCAATCCGCGAAGCAGTGTGGCTTCACAATCTCCTTGCAGACTTATTTGGACATGAGATGGATTCCACTGTTATCCATTGCGATAACTAGAGCTGTGTGAAGCTCTTAGAGAATCCTGTGTTTCACGATAAATCGAAACACATTGAGATCAAATACCATTACATCAGAGATATGGTGCAGAGGAAAGCAATACTTGTGCAATACCTTTCTACACACGAGCATGTTGTAGATGTCTTAACCAAACTGCTTGACAGGATGAAGTTCGAGTACTTCCATGAGAGACTTGGCGTGGTGGAGAATGCCTCCCTAGCTGTGAGGGAGTGTTGATGACTGTAGCTTCATGAGACATTCTCTAGGTCGTTCTCCTCTGGATTGAGTTGAGACGATCTGTGAGAAAGCCCATGTGATGGGTGTGTCATACTCCTCTGGAATGAGTTGAGATGATGTGTGTGGTCTCTTGCCGTGCTCCTCTGGATTGAGTTGAGATGACTTGAGATGGTCTCCTGTCGGACTCTTATGGACTTAGTTGAGTTGACTTGAGATGGCTCTCTAGATGGTACTCCTATGTTCTTATTTGAGTTGATCTGTTGAGAGTGACGTCCCTGTGGCTGAACACACGTGGACGTGTCCCTAGTGGCTGAGCACTAGAGGATGTGTGGATCCCTTGCTATATTGTCTAAGAGTAAGATTTACTGTGTAACCCTAATTGTGTAAAGGGTACAAGTCGGCCCCACCATGTAAAGATAATTAATATTGTGTAAAGATTAATTATATTATTTAGTTGTACAGGTCGGCCCTATTGTGCCAATAGACACACCTATTGTTGTGCTAGGTCTTGTATATATAAGAGAGTAGATCCCCATTGTGGATCACACACTCACACTTCATTGTAACATTCTCTCAAGCTACTTGTACGACTGAAGTGCGCACTCCTCTTATGAGCAAGTTTTCTGGGTCATAGAAGCACCCTCTTGTGTGCTCTACGGTTTATGGTGTGGGTGATATTCTCTTGACTCTATAGCAAAGGATTGCTGAGTTTTTCCCTTGATTGAGAAGGGTTTTCCCAGGATAACTTCTTGTGTTCTTGTTCATGGTTATTGTGATCTTGGTTACTGCAGCTATTGTATATTGTATTGCTGCATTGTTTATGGTTCAAGTTCATGCTAAATTGAAAAGAAACTACATGTGCTTGAGCTAAGCATAAAAAATTCAACAACTCAGACTTTATTTACGCTTTAGCAGCATTGAGGAAGAAGATATAAGTGCGATTGCATATACCCGTCTATCTTTGTTTTCTTCTTTGTTGATGTAAATATATTGATGTGAATATCAGAAGTATTATTTAAAAAAAAAATCTCTAGAGTTCCATGAAAGGAGCTACATTACTTAGCAAATTTACTTTTGGGGCCAGCTGCATAGGCCTGATCTAGGGTTGATTATGTCTCCATCACTTTATTTCTAGCAGCTTCCTCTTCTCTTGCTTCTTTGTGGTTTCTTTTGCCATTTCTCTGGAGTGTTCATGAATTTTCTTTGAAGGACTTTTTGTCTAAAAATGATCAAACTTTGGATCATGTGTTGAATAGATGAGAGGCCAATGAGTTTTGGTTACTAGTAGTCGGTCCCAAGAGCTCAGATTCACTTTTTGTCTTGAGTGGGGAGTTTAAAGAGCTCCTAAATGGAGAGATGACTGTCTCAATAGTCTTCTCTATTCATTGATTACTGATCCTCAATTGGCTTCCGTCTTTTCCTTGATGGGATTTGTTTCTTGAACTTGCCCTCTCTTGGGGGGAGCTACATTGTTCTCCTAGTTCTCCTTATTTTCTTGGGATGAGAGCTGGAGATTTCTTGTTATGTGATTCACGGTGAGTGGGAGTGGCATCCCTTTAAGATATTAAAAACTTAAGAGCCCTTTCTTATTATGAACTGATTTTGTTCCTTTTGTTGTCATGGAAAACAGTGTAAATATTTCAGAAGCAGACATGGCATTCTGGTTGGTACATAATAAACATCCGTCCCTTGTCATTGATGCTGTGCGTGATGTGGTCCGTATATTTGTCAATGGTCAGATTGCAGGTATGCACTTCCATACAGAGAAAAGGATTGTAGATTAAATCAACTTTCTCAATTTCAGAGGCTTTAGTGCTATACCTGTAGCAATGTAGTATTGGAAACCATGTTAAAATTACATGTCTACTTGCTAAACTAAATACACATGTCCCCAATTGAAATTGAAATTAACTTGACATTTGTTACGCCATTTTGGGCTCATCCATTCTGTGCTTTTTTTCCAGATTTATATCTACATTGTTCATTGCATTTTACAGCTTAGTGTTGAGTTAGGGTTTCATTCAATCTAAACTCATTTAAGTGTGTCAAACATGAAGGGAGTTCAAGTGGTGTTTGGGTCCGAGTGGAGCAACCTTTGAACTTAAGTATTGGGTACAACGAAATATCTATTCTCTCTCAAACAATGGGATTGCAGGTAACTCCCTTGTTAAATGCTCTTTCAAAGATTCTTATGTTTTAGTAAACATATGCACATGAGTAGATTTAGTGGGGATGCTGATCAGGGGTTACCACACTTCATTTTGCTAATTTATGTTTTTGAAAATGTCTTATATTAACATAAAAATATATAGAAATGAGAAAATAAAGGTGGAAGGGTTACATTTCAATTTACTAACTGAAATGTTGATATGTTAAATTAGGAGAGTGAGACCAAGAACCTATATTTGGTAGAAATTCATGTGAAGCATCCTGAAAATTTCACATTCTTGCATAACAATAAGTACGTGGAAGTGAAAGTAATACACTGCTAAAGAAATTTTTTTGAAATTGAAAACATGAGAAATTACATGCATTGACTTGTATCTTATTTTATCACCTAAGAGGCTAAATTTTCCCTGACCAACTATTCATTGTAAACTCGCAGCTCTTTACAGTTACTTATATTTTTTAAATGTAAGATTGGTTAACTGTCAAATTAATACTTGCTGGTTACAGTGCACTTGCAAATTAACCCTTGCTGGTTAAAGTTGTAACCCTTGCTGGTTACAATTGTGAATCAGAGATACAGTTTGTAATGTTCCCAAGCAGATTTGCCAGGAACTTAAGGGCTTATTGCTTGTTTGTGTGTAGTGATTTGATCAAATATTTTGCAGTTTGTCTCTCAGAGTTGCGTTGGAGTTGATTTTAAAGGGTTTGCAGCATGTAAATGATGAACACGAAACAACAGTAGATAGACAACAATATACACAGAGAATGACACAAGGAAATAACCACAAAAGTTCAGATCTGACCTTTATTTAATATATAAGCTGACCTCCATACAAGAGATATACAGATCTGGAAGAGATATGAGAGATATAAGAGATGTGGCTGAAGACACCTCCCAAATACAATGCAAGAGATAGATATGGGCCTTCCTGGACCCCAAATGGCTGCATGCAAGATTACAAGATCAATTTCTTTCCCTTCTTCAAAACTGGTACAGATCCTGGCTGAGTTGTGCCCTTTCTGGCTGCAGAAACACTAGGGAATTCGGCCTCTTCAGATCTGGCCTCCAAACCTTTGAAAATGACTGTAGATCTTTAGATCTGGATATGTTGAGAACATATGATGAGATCCCTCAGCTATAATATGAGATCTGACCCTCCAACTCACTGAATCACCAAGAGACAATGCGCCCTCCTTCAGAAATTCACCCAGCTAGAGAATTAAAAAATGCAGATGAAAACCCTCAAGATTTGATGAGAAAGGGCGCTCTAATGATGGCAAACCCCTCTGGAATAAGTTTGGCCTCAGATCTCCCTTTCACTAGTCAAATCAAACTCTTCCTTCTCCAACAGTGCGCCCCACCTGCAGAAAACCCCCAAACCTGCGCCCTGCTTCCTCAATCCACTTCTGAAACTGATTTGGAACTGAATAGAGTGGTGAGGGTGGGGTCTTTCACCACCTTGACGAAGCTTGGATCAGGAACAGAGTCTTTCACCTCCTTGCTGATCTCTAGGGTTTGTTTACTCAAAACCCTCAAAACGTCTAAGCTGCAGAGCTCAAGATATAAAGTGAGAAATAACATGAATGAGGAGTGAGGCACCCTCCTCTCCTTTTTTACCTCCATCTTCTAATTTTCACTTAAATTATCTAATTGGCTTCTAAAGTTATTTACTTTATTTCCTCATTTTAACCAATTAGCCTTTTATTTTCCTTTTTTGCTAAAGTCACTTTAATAATATAACTTTTAACTCCATAGTGACCACTTTTGTGCCTCTTAGTCCCCTTTTTCCATGAGACTATAGTCTAGAGGGGACAACTAGACTATTAAGTCTCTCAAGATCCTTGTCAAGAGGAGGGGGACATTACAGTCTCCCCTGCTGGGAATTGCTTGCCCACAAACAATTCTGAATCTGTCTGCTGTAGAATTTGTTCACTTTCCCAAGTGGCATCCTCTATATGCAAATTTTTCCATTTGATCAAATATTCCTTGATGTCCCCGTTCCTTAACCTTTTCGCTCTCACCTCCAAGACCTCTTCTAGAATCAAGATCAGTTGTCCTTCTTCATCTACTGGAGGTAATCCCTCATTAGCTACAATATGCTGCCCCAATGCCCTTGTAAGGCATGATACATGGAAGACATTATGGATTTTACTTCCATGTGGTAACTCTTGTTGATTTTTCATAAGCGAGGTTAAGCATGAAGTTCATTCCATTTTAGCATTTCACTTAACCATAAACAATAATGTTGAAGCAACCAAGATCACAAGAAGAAACACCATGCACAAGAACACAAGAAGTATCTTGGGAAACCCTTCTCAACAAGGGAAGAAAACCCAGTCAAATCCTTTGCTATAATCTTCAAGAGAAAGACCTTAACCACCAAGAAGGACCTAGCACACAAGAGGGTGCTTCAAACCCTAGAAATCTAGCGCCCAAGAGAGGTGCGCACCTTTTGCCAAGTAGATGTATTTGCTGTAATTTCCAAACACACAAGAAAGATGTGATTCCATAATCGGGAATCATCCCTTACTTATATTAGATCTGTCCAATCAACAAAGGCGTCTATTTGCTCAACATGGTTGACCTCTCTAAGTCACTTTATAATTTATTTATTTATTATTATTATAATTGATATTAATATTAATTATCTTTTACATTTATTATTAATCACATTAAGGTGTGGCCGACCAATACCCTTTACATAACAATTAGGGTTACAGGTAGGTCTGACTCTTGAACAATATATAACAAAGGATCTGGTACACCCACTAGTGCTCATCCACTAGGGGCACATCCATAGGGATGCCATAGCTCTGATTCACTGCGTTACACAGAAGAAACAGGGCTTCACACGTTCACCTGTGCTCGTCCACAGGCACGTCCACTCTACAGATCTGCTTTCTCACTGCCACCGACAGGAGAATCATCTGGAGTCTTCTTGTCAACTCTGCTGCTCAGAGGAGGCCATCAGATCATCTTCATTTCTGTTCACATGACGATGTGCCCAACACTTTTGGGATTTCACACGTTCACCTTGTGCTCAGCCATAGGCATGTCCTAACTCAACAGATCTCTTTTCCACCTGATAATTATCTGGAGTTCTTCTCACTCTCTGAATGGAGGAGGTCATCTCTACATTCCTAGCTCTGTCTCAGGCAGGAACCACATACCCTTCTTAGGGGCTTTCTCTCAGGTTTGTAAGCTAAGAGAAAGACTCACATAGCTTCTATGTTCCACATCTCACAGGTTTGTAAGCTGGAGGATGTCTCCCATAACTGCATTCATCAACACTCCCTCTCAGCTAGGGAGGCATTCTTTATCATGCCAGGTCTCACACGACTGCATTTTGAATTTTGTCTTGGCTGGAGTTATCAACACTCGTCTCAACTAGGGAGCCGTTCTTCACGAAGTTAAGTTGGTGAAGATATCTGCAATCTGCTCATGTGTAGGAAGGTACTGCATGTGTACTATTTTCCTCTGCATCATATCTCTGATATAAGGATATTTCATCTTATCCTGTTTCGATCCATCAGGAAACAAGAGCTTTACACACGACTCTAGGTTATCATCATAGGATCCATCTCATGGTCAAGTAAATTTGTTAGAAGCTTGTGAAGCCACATTGCTTCGCATACTCGATGCTATATACTCTGCCTCGGTGGTACTCAAGGTCACTGAGTTTTGTATCCTGCTGCATTAGGAAACCATGGTGAATTTTACGGTAGAATATCAACCAAATGTGCTCTTCCGGTCCACTGTACTTTCTGCTCAATCTGAATCGGTATATTTTGCAAACTCAAGTTTACACTTGAGGCATATCTCAGACCATATCCAACTGTGTCTCGTATATATCTTAATACATGTTTTGTTGTTGCTTAGTGAGTCTGTCTTAGTTGACTCATCACATTCATTGCATGGAGTGAATCAAGTCCGGATACATCAGTCATCCAATCAGCTGTGGATGCGTCTCGTCTGAATCATCATCAATCTTATTCTTTAAAATCCATCACGGTGGATTTGCATTCTGTTATACTGAATATTTTCTCCGTATATTTTCCTTGACTCAGGAAAATCTTATCGGTCCTTTGTCCTACTTCTTGTCCAAAGAAGTAGTGCATCATACTCAGATTCTTCATCTTGAATTCAGAAGTCAAGGATTACTTGTATCCAACAACGCTTTCTGAATAGGTCATCAGGATCAGGTTCTTGTCACCAACATTGTATAGGTTTGGATTAGCAATACTCTTGCTGAAATCCAAACTCATCAAGAATCTATCTGATATAGCTTCCAACTCATGGAAGGTAGTACGGATGGAAGTGTATCAGTTCATTGGGTCAAGTGTCTCATCATGGACAACTTCCTCTGTTTATAAGAAACCTCTGGCTATAGATCTCATTATGTATTTCTTGACACTTTCATCAGTTGCATGCTTGATCATATAAATCCACTTAGAAGTTACCACAGACTTCCCTTTCTGTTCCCTGAGTAATATCTTATTAATCATTCCTTAAGATATACTGGTATTCTTCTGTTATGGCATCTTGCCATACCAGTTCTCTTGTTGCTTCTCTAAGACAAGGAGTCTTAGCATCAATGAAGTGGCTCATGACTGAATGATAGCTCGAAAATCTCTTTTGCTTTCTCGGAATGTGCCTTGAGAGGCTTGTATGTTTCTCTGCCTCTTGCAGAGTGAGTCTAGGTAGGCATTTTATGCCTTACTGCAATATATCTGAACATATCAACTGGAGAAACTGGATAACCTGGATTAATGTCTGTCTCCCTCTGAATTGCTGAAGGGGGAGAAGGTATTGTCTCATTGTCAATATCCATCTGAGATTCTCTGGGTCTTAAAAAATGTCTCTTCTTCAAGGACAACGTCTTTGCTTGTCTCAATCTGTCTCTAACTAGGGATGTCTTTTAAGATTCACTGTATCCTTTCTTCCTGAAGGATTTAGCTTGGACTTCTTCTTCTTGGGTACATGAAAATACATTGGGCACCCAAATAAACTGAAGTGTTTCAATCTTAGGCTTCATTTCGGTGAAGACTTCTTCGAAAGTTATGTTTTTCAAAGTCTGGTGAAGACTCTTGTTCTGCACATATACTTTGTCATGTATGCTTCTTCCCATGGAATCCTATAAAGATTTTGATCATGCTTTGTAGCATTAGTTGTCTTAATGATGGTTCTATTCTTCTTCTTTCTCAAATGGTTTTGGCTCCTTCTGAGTCAAGTGACTCCCTTTGAAGGATAAGCATCTTCTTTTCTTGTTAACCTATCTGGAACAAGAAAACAAAAAGAACCAATACAAGAATATCTCCTCAAGGAGAATAATGAGTACATCTCTAGAATCAAAACATTTTAAGGAATATTCTCACAACTACAACACCTACTTGTAATGTAGCAAACTTTTAGAAATATAGGTTAGAGGAATGATAATTACAACAGTCAAACTTGGAGTCTTTAGTTTAAGTGTGTTGTTTCTCTGAATGCACTGAGATCCCTCTGGATACATGATTTCAACAAAGGTTCCTTTCTCTTGCAATTTCACTCATGACAATGATACAAATAATACATACAATTGCATACCTGAGGATGCTGATATGATTTCTGTAATGGCTCTTGGCTGATCTCTATCCTCTGAGATCTTTATGAAGAAGATTGTCACGGTGTCACCTTTTGTCATTTTGTTTATTTTGAAGTTGTCCCTTCAAAGTAAGGGCTTGAGTAGGTGATTGGCTTCCTTGTCCTGACGTCATCTTCCTTCCATTCATTGATAGTTGTCTCTGGTAAACCCTTTTGTATTACCTGTTGCCGTCCTTATACACACTTGCAAACGTGAGCCAAGTCCTGCTCACTTAGTGTGTCCTTGGAGGCACAATGCCTAGGTTCAAAGGCCACGCTGTCACTTTGACTTGAACCTCTTTCCGTCTAGGCTTACTCCTTGGAAAGCCAAGGGGGGTAAACCCTAGTTTCTAGATGAGATTTAACATTTAAGTTCTAGGAGTTGATTTCAATTTGTTAAGGTTTGGGGGGAGTCTAACTTATGATGTTGAGGCAACAATGCAAGATGCAAGGTTTAGTATGTTAAGCAAGCCCTTTCCCTAGGTCAACTAAGACTAGTGCCTAAGGTTGGGCAAGGGGTCAACTAAATGTAAGGGTGTTTCGTTACAATATGATTACAAAGATTACAAAAGAATAGTTACTTTACAAAATTGCTAGGTACAAGTTATTACAATAAAGAATGCTAGAAATACAATGATACAACATAGCAAGCTAACCACGTTTTGTTTAGATGTGCAGGAATTAAAGAAGATCAAGGCATGTACATCATCAACACATCAAGCCTAAGCATGCCCCAATAGCACTTACTCTATTGGACTGCTCCTCAATGGCAACATCAATGCTTATAATCCACAAGGACACTTAAAGAGATTATGAAGCTTTGAAAATACAAGTGTTCAAGAATTGTTAAGGCACTTAGTTAATTACACCAAAGTATTACTTGTAAGTGATTAAGTTGAAAGTATTAAACCACAAGATGAATTAAATTAAACCAAGGTTTACTTGCTTAGTGAGTTAAGAGTTTTTAAGATTTGAAATGATTTTAATTACCTTTATTAGATGTTTCACCAAAAACCTCCTCCCCTGATTGCCAAATGGCTGCTGGATGCTCAAGAAATGAGACAACGAGGCCTACCCTAGCTTCACAGGTCAGCCCTAAGAATTGAGTTTTTACGGAAAGGACGCCGCGTGCTGTGAGACCGTCCCTGGTCTAGCACCTTTCGTTGCCCTCCTCAATACCCGTTTTAGATGGTGGTTCAAGGTACCCTATTAATTCTATTAAGTATGTATATCAATTGGTTAGACTTTTAGGTGTATTAGAGAGTGTTTAAGTGACTTTTAGATGCCTTAAATTGGTGATTTAATGTCAAAACTGAAACTTTTATGAGCTTAAAAAGTGTGTTATTTGAGCATGAGAATGAAGAGCATTAACACATGTATAAGATATAAAAGCAAGCTGAATAACGATTTAGTTTGTCACCATTGATTGAACCATTAACATGAAGAGCTTGTCATGAAAGAATACTAATGCACAAGGACAAGAACAACTTGCCAAATGAAAAGAGAAGAAGCTCAAGCTTATTACCACTTATCTTATGATCAAAGCATTAAGAGAAAAGCATTAAGTGTGAAAGAGAAGCTTGAAAGATTAGATGTGTGCCTACACTATCAACTTATCCAACAATCATTAACTTGAGTGTGATGGCAAATGGCCTTAAAGATGTGATAGCATGAAAGGAAAACCACTTAGTTAACTATTTAAAGTATTATCCATTTAATGTGTTAGATTAGAGCATGCAAACAAGATAGATTTTAAGATAGCTTATAACATGCAAGTAGATTTAAGTAAGTTGATTATGCCCCAAGGGCTTAAGCTAAGGACTAATGTGTGATGTGAAGAGATCTAGATCTAGAATATTTTAACCTTTAAAGCATTAGAAGAGATCAAAAGCACATTACTTGTCCTAGCCTTACGATTTTGGGGGTTTCTCTCCCAAGGTGTAGGCAATTATAAAGATTAGATAGGCTTGAAAGAGAGATGAAAAGCAAGCCAAGCAACTCAATGACACAAGGTGGAGGCAAGCCTACCTTTATTGTGCCAATGAGGTTGTGGGGGAAGTGAGCAAGCCAAACAAACTATTAAGAAAAGGCTTACTAACCCCATGTCCTAGCTTAAGGAAATGCTTTAGAAATGAAAAAAAAGAAATTTGAACCAACCTTAAGCTACCCTAAGCTCACACGTGGGAGGTAGGCCGTACCAATTCTCCTCCCAAGCTATGAGCAAGCAAAAATCTACTAAAAAGTGAAGAAATAATGAGAAATGAGCTAGAAAATGGAAAAGAGAGGTTGAGATTTGTTACCCATTTGAAGAGAAGGGTCTTGGAGTGTTGTGTGGATGATTTAGGGCAACATAACCCTCTCAACTTGTTGAAAACCTGCAAAAACCAACAAGCTATGCTTACTGGAAAAGCTACACACAACCAACAATGTGAAGAGAAATTTCTCTTTTTAGGGCAGAAATTTTTCTCCTTAAAAACTTGTGATAAAAGATGATTTAAGTGACCAATCTACTATGTTAGGCTAGCTGAAATATAACATGGATGAACAGTAATGAAAGAATGAGTAAAGAATGAGAGAGAAGGAGTTTATATGTGCTTTAAGGGAGGACTCTTCCTTGAGGCAATCCCAATAAAACCCTTGAAGCCAAACTTGCAAAACTTGACAAGATAATATGCATACCAGTGTTGCCAGAAGCGGGAGCGAAGCGGGAGCGTTTTAGGAAGCGGGAGCGTCGGAAGCGTCATTTTCCAAAAATCCTCGGAAGCGAAGCGTCCGGGAAGCGTCTGTTATATATATATATATATTTTTTTTTATATATATTGCATTTATATTCAAAAAAATATGTATAAAGACAAATTAGCTGCAGAATATATGAAAACATGCATATTTGTACATCAATATAGATAGAAATGACATCCATACAACATACTAACATAGTTCATCAATGATTAATCATTCGACTCTCGAGCATCAACCATCTAGATTAT
>JASDQU010315542.1:1905-13378 GCA_032191745.1 Picea mariana
ACAAGCAGTATAGCTCTGATACCATGTCAATGTTTCATGGAAACATGCACATGAGATCTAGTTAAAGCAAGTACAAACAAAGGTTATCAAGAAAGGAAGAGAGATTCACTATGGAAGAATGAGAAAATATATTCACACTACTCCAATGAGATGATGATTTATACATAGATCATGATCAATATGATACAATGAATGAGTGGAATACACTCATATATAGGGAAAAACATTTTATAATTAAGAAAATAAATCAAGCAGTTAGCTTTCCTTAGGAATGCATGCATGAATAATAGTGATGGTAAAAATAGAACTAGTCAATTAACTCCCACTGAACTAGTGTGTCGAAAATAGAAATTTATCCAACACATCCCCCAATATCTTCCCTCTTTGATGGAGAACCTCATTGTCTCTCTTATATGAGCTTGCCTTTGGTGGAGGATTGAAGTGGTGGAGGCCCAGCTGGAAAGGACTTAGTTTCTCGGTTCTAAGACGTGTCGACACATAAGGTTTTCATTCATACACTTATGTTGATCATATTTTAATAGAAATACTCTTTTCTCGTCCAATTAATATCTTGAAAATATTTGAATTGTTATTCCATGGGAATATTTGTTATGAATGTTGATGAATTATTCTATTATATGTGCTAAAAATATATGTTATCACCATATGCTTGTGTATCTTGGTTTTTGAGGACATGTTGCAGGTATAAATATTTGAGTCAAGTGATCAACGGTGGTCTTCATCGAACGTTCAGATGAGGTAGGCTCTTTATCTTGTCTTGTTAGCATTTTTGTTTATATAGAATACTTGATATTAGAGTTGATTTCTGCAGTCATTCCATCTATTGTGTTTTACCCCATGACATAGAGTGATTTTCCTCGTAACATAATTGGCAACCATACTGGGGATTGAATCTTCTTTTTGGGTTTGGAGTTTTTTTCTCCTTTGATTGCTCTTTCTTAGCTTGATTTTCCTTGTCGTTTGATTTCTTGAGAGCATATTTTCATTTTGAATCTGAGTTTCTTGGCCTTATCCTTAACCTGGCAGTGTTTTAATACATATACGTGGTTTTTCCCTTGACAAACACGTATATACGTGAGATGTCATTCTATAAGGAGCGTACATACGTGGTTTTTTCCTCAATAGTCGTGTACATCAATAAATTTTTCTTGATTGATGAGTTTGGTGTTTGTTGGGTGAGTTTTGATAGTTGTTGAGTCTTCTTGGGTCTCTGTCATAACTATTGAGTGCCTACAGACTGATAGGAAACCTTTCTTTGGTTGAATTTTCAGGCGGTTTTTTCTTTCTCGTCATATTTTTCATTGGTTTCCCTTGCATAGTGGGTTGGGTGTTTGCTTCTTGGTATCCTTCTTGGTTGGTCTTTTTTTCTTACAGTAGGGTCTATATATCAAGCTTTTGTTCAGTCCTTTCATTTTCATTTCTTTGTATTGAAAATACAAAAAAAAATACATTATGCATTTTGGCATTTGCTCTTTTGGGTTGTTTATTATTGATCTTGATACATGTATAGAAAAATTGCAGAGTTGTGTTGGCGCAAGTTTGATTAGACCAGGGTCCTTCTCAGGTTACCAACAAAAGGTATTGAGTAGTCTAGAGCATTGGCATTTTCACCTCCTCTAAAGAGAAGAAGTCTCACCCGAAGCGCTGCTGAGACAAATAGATAGGGAAGGGTAAGGAAAAGAATTAGGAGTAAAAAAACATTTAGGACTCATCCTGATCTGGCGCAAGAGACATGAACAGGTCTGAATCTTATCTATTCAAGAATCGAACCTACTTATGCTGTGAACAATCATTTAAACATAGAAACATCAAGTAGAACTTATAAACCATAAAGAAGTATTGTAATGCATAAGTAAAACACACATAGACACATAATATTTTGAAAATGCATATCCTTCTTCATATTAGCTTCAAAATCTTTCTTTAATTACAGATTAAGAAATATTCAGTAGTGTTCTGTATGGACTCTAGGCTCTGGACTCATGTTGCAGAACTCTAATTCTCAGACTAATACATTGGTTACATTATAGACTCAAGACTTGACTTGACTCAACTGACAACAACCTCACCAAGAGGGAAAGATCAGACTAAGCTTAATCACAATCCAGCCGAATAACTAGTTAACTATCCAAGCTACTAACAACAACCAACTAAAATCCCAAAAAAACGACCAACCCTTTTACAATCATGCTCATCCCTATATATAGCTAGGTTGTGTCTTCCATCTCAGCTTGCATGATTCCTTCTTCTTTTGCAACTGTTTGTTTCTTAGATAACGTTGCATTGTCTTTCACAATTTCTTTCTGTTGCTCTTTCTTGCTCTATTCTCCAGATTCTGGTGAAGCTTGTGCAACTTGTGCTCAGTCAAAACTTGCATGATTCCTTATCCAAAAAATGAAGGGCCCAATAGGCTCCAACCACAACCCTTGACTCACCCTCAAGTCAAGTGCTTGGTTCTTTCACAAATTCAAGGAGCATCTATTGTTTTCCCTTGTCTTCCTTTTCTTCTTCCTTCTACTCTTTTGTTTGTGCTTTCTCTTCTTTTACCTCTTCAAACAAAGGGCCCAAGGTTTGAACATTGCAAATTCCATCAGAAAATATCCATAAGTGAAGGTTCCTCCCTTATCTTGTGCTTCCTCGAATGCCACCAGTAGTTCCTCCAGCAGGTAACTACACCAATTGAACATAGTGTCGTTGGCACAAAAGTATGTTATTGATAATGCATCTAGCGTGCATTCTCCCTTGTAGTATGATCTCATAACCTTGTTGGATATGATGTAATAGCCAGTCGAGACTGTCTTTGGTAATATGAGGTCGATTATTGTTGTGTGTCCCCCCCTCTTCGTGTTGAATTTTTCATACATGTTGAGCTCTCCTTTCTTTTTGTCGTGCTTACCAGGACCCTGGAATCCTTTCGACACATCTTCTCCTTCAAAGGATAGTCTATTAAATTGATGGATGTCTTCAACATGGATTTGATATCTCTTATCCAACCATAGACTTCTGTCATGCACCCTATTTATTAGAAATTTTGTGCACCGTGCAACCTCACCAGTGGTGTTGAATACTGGTTGGTCTCTGAGATTCATGATGGTCACATTGAATAAGTTGACAAATTCTGGTTTTGGCATGAATTGCATGCCTCCTAATCCGTCTACATCCATCTCCCAAAATACATATGTGTTCATCTGGGGCATCAAAACTGGATCTATTAGGTCAAGATCGATGAGCTTAACATGCTCCACCTTCCCTTTGAGATCGCCCACGACCTCGACTCGGGGATCATAGGGATCATCTTGTATCGCTTCTTTAGACATGGCACTTAGGCATGTTATGGCTCTCGGCATTCACACTTCTGCCGAAAGATAAGGACTAGGATCCCGACTACGTATTTCACAATTGTATAGGTTGGTTGGCTCTACCAAATTCCGAAATGGCTATGTTATTTGAAAACGATGTGTTCTCGGGTGAGTTCTCAGGGCCTTATACTTGGCTTAGCAGGCAAGTTTAACAATAATTTTTGTTCATCATGACCGTATAGACACAACTGAATCTGATTTGTCCAATGGGATGATTTAACAGGGTAAATCCTATTGGGATATTCTGGCATTTACTTGTTTGTGTGAGTTGGATAGGGACATGGCTGATTTTACACCTTTCCATTTGACGGGTGGGTATCCCGGCATGAACTCCAATGGCATCTTTGAGTATCGCAGATTTATGGCTTAAATGACTTCAGACGGGGTACCGTAATGGAAATAAAGGATGTGAATACACTGAGTTCATGTGGCACATGGACTCAGATCGTATTCGGATTCGTTCTCCCTCTGAATATAAAGGAGGTCCCCGTCATATTAATGACTGTAATTAATGGATTCTCTTATGCTTCAGATCCTACACTGTTGAGTCATTAGTTCTGTATCAAACAACACTTAAACAAAAAATGAACTATGTGTCATGGTGCAACACTACACACATCAATTTTATTCACTGACTTTACAAAAATTTTAGAAAACTCAAATCTAACTATTATACATGCTCCTTCAGACTAGAGAAACAGTCCCTTTTTCTCAGTTTTGAGACAGATAGGGCTTCAGGCGAGAATCGTTCACCCATCCTGGTCACAACACACCATCCAATTGCGCGAGTCTGACTACTCCCGAGGGTCAGATCTATACAATTATAAATGGTCCCAACCAATGCATGCACATCTTTCCATGATGCTTCTGGTACTGACTATCGTAGAGTAGAACCTTGTATCCTTGTGTAAATACCTTGGTCTTAATGTGCCTGTCATGCTAATATTTTTTTCTTTCTTTTTCCATTGACTGATGGAAGTTTGCTATAAATCTAGTCTCCTCGAGTTCTTGTAACTCCATAAGTCTCTGTGCAACTGATTCCTCCTCTGTCATATGCGTGATGTGTGCAATATACAAACTTGAAGTGATGAATTTTGAAGGCACCACTGCCTCTCTCCCATAAACTATCTGGAATAGTGTGTACCTGTGGAGTTTCTTTGTGGTTGTACTGTAAGACCATAGTACTATTGGGACTCTATCATCCCAATCCTCCTGGTTTGCACAACAGACCTTTGTCAACCCTCTTTCCAGGATCTTGTTGAAGAATTCGACTGTTCTATTGGCCTGTGCATGGTAGGGGATGCTTTAGTGATGTTGGATCAATAACTTTGTTGTAAGAATTTCTATAGTGTTGTTAATGAAATGAGCTCCCTCATCGTTGGTTAGGTTCCTAGGACATCCAAAATGAGTGATAATATGCTCGAAGATGAACTTGGTAGTAGTATTGGTCGAACAGTCCTGAACAACTACTGCTTCAGCCCAACGCGTAAGGTAGTCAGTTGCGGTGATGATGTACCTAGCCTTTGAATGCTTGGTTGTGGGGTTGATTGGTCCAATGAAGTCAACTGTCCATTTCTCGAATGCTTGTAGACCTCTAACTGGTTGCAGTGGTGATTCATCTCGTCGTGACGGCTTACCCACTCGTGGACAAACATCACATGATCTAGACTATACTTTTGCATCCTTGAAGAGTGTTTCCCACCAAAGTCCCACTTGTAGAACTTTATGTGCAGTGGCCTTTCCTCCTGCGTGACCTCCTGCAACACCACTGTGACATTCCCAAAGTATATCCTGTCTTTCATGATCCAGGACACATCTTCTGAGGATACTGTCTAGTCCTAGTTTATACAACTGTCCAGCAATCAATTGGTAATCTGTTGCTCTAACAACCATGTGGCATTTATGGGTTGGAGAATATGTTTCTGGGCATGCCCCTGTACTTAAGAAGACTTCTATGTCCTCCAGATACTATGGTATGGCCTCAACTCGGAACAAGTCTGCATCTGGGAGTTGATCGTCTATTGCTCCACCACTTTCCCTTGATTCTAATCTAGACAGGTGATGAGGTCCTACATTGCATCTCCCTAGCTTAATGATAACTTCAAAGGAAAATTCTTGAAATAACAGCAACCATCTACAAATTCTCCCTTCCAACATAGGTTTGTTAACTACATATTTCAATGTAGAATGATGAGTAAAGAACTTGAAATGAGAACCTAACAAATAATTTCTAAATTTCTGCAAAGCATAAATCATGTCTAAGCCCTCCCTTTCTGCCATTGTGTAGTTTCGATCTTCTTGCGACAACTTCCAACTCGCAAAATAGATAGGATGATCCATAGCTCCATCTCCAAGTTGCATTAAGATAGCTCCTAAGGAAATTCCTGAAGCATCTACATGGACGTGAAACTCATTCTCCCAATTTAGGAATATCAGAATCGATGTTGTGCTGAGATTATAGTTGAGTGTCAAATGATTTATCACATTTTGGATTCCATTGGAACAATTCAACCTTTTTCAGCAGGTTTTCCAGAGGTGTAATGTTGGCATATCTTCGGATGAACCTGTGATAGTAACATGTGTGTCTCAGCATGGATCACAACTATTTAGAACTCGTAGGTGGTGGCGTATTCATGATGACCACAGATTTGGATGGGTCTACCAATACTCCTTCTCGGAATACTATGTGGCCCAACAAATTCCCATGTGGTACACAAAATATGCACTTTCTGAGATTCAATGAGATCTGCAATTCTCTACATCTGTCAAACATTAGTCGCGGAAGTGCTACATGTTCTTTGAGCAAGATATATATTGTCGAATCATCCATATAGACTTCTATAAATTTGTGAATGAACTCTCTAAAAGTTGTTATTACAATCCTGGAAAAAAATGTAGGGGCCTTCTTTAAACTAAATGGAATCACATTGTATGTGAAAGATCCCCATTCTATTATGAAAGTGGTCTTATTTTTGTCCTCTTCTATGATCCTAACTTGGTGGTACCGTGAAAATCCATCTATGAATGAGTATGCTTCCTTCCCCGCAACTTTCTCTAGTACCTCATTAGTAAAGGGTGTTGGGAAAGGGTCATGCACATAGGAAGAGTTAAGGCTTTTGTAGTCTACACGGACTCTAATATCCTATGTGCCTTTCTTGCTTTGAATGACTATTGGGATGACCCATTCTACTTCTTCTACTGCAAAAATGAGTCATGCTTCCAACATCTTATCTATATCCTTATTAACCTTCTCTTTTACTCTAGGGTTAAAACAATATGGTCTATGTCTCACAGGCTTGGATCCTAGTTTCAATTCAATTTTCATTTCTCCCATACCTCCTTTGATTCCCTTTAACTCTGAAAAAGTATTTGGGAACAAATCCTCATATTCCCACTGCAAAATCTGTATTTCTTTACTGGTTTTCTCATCCCAATAGTCTCCCACCATAGCTATCTTGTGTTGCTTTGTGGTCCCTATATTGATTTTGCACAATTTTAATGGGTGACTATAGGAACTATCAACGTGGTTGGGTATGGTGTTTTGGATTTCTCTGCTACCCTCTGTCTCTTTGATGGCTAGGTTTCTCAATTCCTCTAAGTCATCTAGGATTTCTGAATCTTTGTTAATCTGATAACATTCTATAGGTTTCTCAATTGAGGGTAGGTGAAGGTTAGTCTGAAGTTCTTGGATATGTTTGGCACATACCACTAAGTTTGGTTTCTGATTACCATTATCTGTAAAAATAATTTCTTTAATATTTTGCAGGACTACTTCAAGCTCAGGGTACTGACTTTTAAATGAGAAGTCTTTGCAAAAATTAGCTGTCAGTGTTTGCCAGTCGTTGGTCTGTCTTCTGGTTTCCTCATGTATGAACCAAGATTTTGGGATTGGACCTAGGGAGTGGGGAAATACCTGAACCCAGAAGTGAGAGGGTATTCCCGCATCTTGCCACTGTGTTACACACTATTCAATATGCATTATAGGATCTGATTCTCCACTGAAAAGTTGCACAACTTGGAGATCCATCTGCATCTCTGATTCCAACTGCTCCTTATTTTGGAACCTATGCTTGATATCTTGCTTCACCTAGTCCCAAGTTCTGAGTTAGTCTTTATGATTAGCCCACCATCTGGCAGGGTTGTTCTGAAAATCTATATCTAGTACCGAGATTCTTTGATCTTCTACTACATTTTCCTCCATGTTGAGCAGAAAATTGTCTAGTTCTGAGGTGCCATCATATACTGGGCGTTCTCTAACTTCGGTCCCAACCCATGTGGTTACTCTAAAATTTGGGCATCTACTTGATAATATTTCGTATGAACCTTGTTGCCAACTATCAAAATCCAATTCTGAATCTTTGTTTGTTGATTGTATGCTTCTCCAACTTACTGATCCATCAGTAGTAGGATTTATATAATCGTCTCTTGTTCCTGCTGTTACGGTGTACAACTGGTTCAAGTCTTCTCCCTCCATATTATTTTTAGTTGGCTCTGTATACTTAGGTCCTACATATGGATCCAAAGGTTGAACTACCTTGATTCCATCGGCCTCAAAGTTCATGGTGTCTTTCCTTAAGTCAATAACTACATAGTTTTCATAGGCCCAATCGATGCCAAGTAGTGTAGGGTAAGGGTCCTTATCTCCCATGATCTCAATGACTTCAAAGTCAGCCACTGTATTTACTCCTGCAACATATATTACCACATTCTCCAGTCTTCCAATGGGGAAGATACAATATTGGTTTTCCATTCTTAACTGAATTGGAGAATATGTCAGCCTAGGTTTTCCTAAGGCTTCCCAGGTCTTCTTAGGTAGAATGTTCACATCGGATCCTAGATCCAACATGACATCCTTGATCTCAAATTCATCTAATTGGGCTACTAGTCTGAATTCTTTTCCAGTTCATACTTTTCTTCATTGCACTCTCTGAGTACTCTTCTTAGGAAGATTAGCCCTTATTCTTACTTCTAGGGGTTCTTCATTTCCTAAAACTAGTTATAGCGAATTGCACAACTTTTCTGTTAGTTGATCAGTCCCCAGAATGTCAGAGAATAATTGAAACCAAAGGTCAACTAAATTTTGAGGTCACTCAGGTTGTCTCAGTATGATTACAGGGTTTCTGGGTGCAGGGGGTCAAGCAAGAACTTGCGCCACCGTAGGATAGACAATAGGCTGTGGGGTTTTCTCTCACATCTCAAGGCTAGGAATATTCTGAAATAATTCTATGGCATATTTAAAGAACAACTTTTGTTTTAGAGGGTGGTACCTGTTGGAAGATTGGTTGTTGTCATTGATGTCAACCCTAGTCATGGGTTTTGGACCACAAGATTGATGAAGTTATTTGGACATGAAGGAAAATGCACATGTAGATACNAGGAATATTCTGAAATACTTCTATGGAATATTTAAAGAACAACTTTTGTTTTAGAGGGTCATACCTGTCTTCTTTAGGTTCTTCTTTCTGGATCTGAGGTGGAGTATCAGCATCAACTCATGTCTTTTCTCCTCCTCAAGTGACGATATTAAGGTTAGGCAATTGTCCCTTAATGACTCTCTTGATTTCTGAACTGGTGAGGTTAGATACTTATTGTCGTATTCTATCTTCCCATTTTGCAATTAATTCTGGGCATTCTTCATTCATGTGCATGTTGGTTCTGCAATGAGAGCCCCATGGTTGCCTTAGATGAGGACAGTCTCTGGCCAGGTGACCTTTCTCATCACAGTTATAACATCTACTTGGTGCTCTTCCCCTAGTTCTTCCTCCTCTAAAGTCTCCTCTGGCTCCACCTCCTCGACATCTTCCTGGTCCCTGAGGGTTTTCATTCACCATGAATATTTTTTGGTCTAACCTATATCCAAGTGCATCCAACGCTCTACATTGATTGGCAATATGCGTGGTAGATGCGCAGAACTCACAGTGTATTGTATTTGGTACTATCGACTATTTTTGCATAATGGGGCACTGTCTTGGCCCATGCCCATGAATTCGGCAGATTTCACAATACTCAACTGATGGTGCTACTTGGCCTCCTGGAAAATCATGATACGGGGTGGGGTTATGGAATGGTAAGTTCATAGATACTCACACAACTCCTCCCATGGGTCCTAGTGGGGGTACCATCGGATTCTAAGGACATCCCATTCCCCTTATTCGTGGACATTTGTTCACCAGATGTCCTTTTGTATAACATCCGATGCACCAAACCTGTGGTCGTTCTGGTTTGGGTATCATCATCTCCTAAATGTTTTCTGTAAGAGTCGATATTTTCCCTTGTAGTTGTGCCAGATTCGCATCTGTTGGAGGTCTATTCACTCTCAAGCTCCTAGAGTATCCTACCATGGCTTTAATATTCATCAATTGTTCCAAGGTGTTTGTTAAAGTGGCTATCTGTTGTTCCGTTAGTGGAATCTGAGTCAGAGGCAGCAACCCCTAAATGTACCAATCCCTTTAATGTTCTTTGTGGATTGGATGTGCCAACCTCCCTATAGCATATTTTAACTTTTGACTATATTCCCAGGCTGATTCACCTTCCCATCGCTAGATCTCACGCAACTCATAGAAAGCCTATTTTTCTGACTTGGGTAGTTTGAACTCTAATATGAACCTTTTCTATACCTGGACAAGAGTGAACGCTTGACCTTGCATTCCTGGAACTCCTGGCTCAATGGTATTCATGTATCACTTGAGAGCATGACCTCTCAAGGTAGTCTATAACTCTACCAACTTATTCACATCCGGAATCCCTCTAGATCTCCAGATTTCTTCACACAAGCATCAGTGCTGGTCAACATCTTTGTCTCCCTTACCCCAAAATTATGGGTATCGGGAAATCGAACCTCCTGCATGGCTATCCATTGTTTATCTTTTCATTCTTATCAATATAAACCCTAACAGTCCTGCTTGTGATATACCGGGGGATCCCAATATCATCCCTGTACTCGCACTTCCTGGTTGTGATTGACTAATTAATTGTAGTGGAAAAAAACTAGCATGAGAAGGTAGTATCGAACTTACCACTTGTATAGAAGAAACTTGGGGTATGGGTGATTCAGGGTTGGTGCCACTGGCTTCAAGGTGGTTTTATTTGATCTGGGGGGTCTCATTTTCTTCCACTAGAATAATCCCTTCGGCCGGATTCCCAATCTCTCCTATTATTGGGGCTAAATCTTCTCTTTCTTCTTCAAGATTCATGTCGTCTTCTTCCTCTCTTATGTCTACACCTTCTCCTTCTTGTCAACCTTCTTGGGGACTTATTTCTCTCTGTGATTCTCTCCCACTTAACCTTTGACTGACCAGTCTTTCCTGTCTTCTGATCTTCTGCAACTCTTCCATCTATGTTTCCTCTACTTCTCCTGATCCTCCTTCTTTCCTCAACTTCTCGGACTATCTTGCTACTTTATTGATTTTGTCATGCCACCACTTCTCAACTATGATGGCTCTCTTCAAGGATCACTCGTCTCTTGATTTTGTTTCTTATTATTTTCCCCCCATTTTTCAAAGAACCCTTTCCCTCTCTCAATCCCTGACTCTATCCTCACCTCTCCCTACCCAAAGCAAGGATGTTTATGATGCCATATCAGTCGAGGACATAGTCAGCATCCCCTCTTCCATCAAGAAAACCTTAATCCATAGGGGGATTTCTCTCAAGAGTCTTCCCCTTGCGTCTTTCTTGAAAATCTCCTCTACTTGTGAAAAACATTGGTGGTTCTAAGCTGCAAATTTGATATAATATTCTTCTAATGTGGTACTGACCTAGAAATCAATCGCCTGCATGACTGGACAATCCACCCTCTGAAGTTCTGCTAGATTTTTTATGTCCCAAGAACATATCCTCTTGACTTGTTCTTGGAACTCTAGAGCTTCTTGGAGCCTCTTTATCAAGTGGAACAGTTCTTCTAGAAACTTAACCCATAAAATTTCGTACTGGTCGCTTGATCTTTCTGTTACACATCCAAATTACTCAACTGGATAAGTGTCGCACATACCTCTCGTTTGTCGCAAGTGTCGCAACTCCTATACAACTTGTCGCAAATGTCGCAAGTGGGTTATAAGGGTGTCGTAAATACTGTTGGATTATGTTACCCTAATGAC
>JASDQU010315546.1:0-13377 GCA_032191745.1 Picea mariana
CTCTGCATTCAAAGAAGAAGACCAATTACAATTTGAACATAGCCGTCATAGTCCTCGCACTAACCTTCCACCTACAAACTCTACCGCAAAAGAACCCTGTCCTCACCCACAGTGTTATGACTTCTCTTTTCCTCATGAACCACATGTTCTTGTTATAAGAACAAAGTCTTGTCCAAAAATTAACAGAAGATGTCAAGTAACTATACCACTTGACCTTAAAAGGCCATCTGTAACAGAAATTGAGAAATTTCTCTCTTTGATGGTTGGTTGTAAAAAACAGAGAGTCAATTCATAATGGATGAAAGCAATACTAAATTGGGATCTATTTACTCATTCATGTGAAGAAAAATTTGCTTCAAATAGCTCAGATGAAGAAAAACTGAGCTTATCGAAAGAATGGAAAAACTATATGGATGAAAAGGATATGTTTATTTCCTTTTATGAATGGAAAACTAAAAGAAAACTTTCGATGCCAAGAAGTTGCTCTAGAATGGCTTTGAAACCATATTCAACCAAGCCAATATGATGTCATGTCCAGACACTGTCTATCTTAGATTTGGGGAAAGAAATAGGTAAACTTAAAAAGTTTATCAAAAAACAAGAGGAAAAGATAGAAGAGCAAGTATTTCCAATATTACATCAAAAGTTTCATGTCCTTACAGCTTTAAAAATTCAAGGAATGCCTTTTCATTTGAAAACTTTGTTAGATACAGGATCTGACCTCAATCTTTTGAATAAAGATATTATTCCTGTAATTTTCTGGCAAAAGACACAAACAAGTGTTGTTGGACTTGGAAACATTCTAATAGAAATCTCTTTTGAAATTCTGAAGCTAGTCTCTGCTTCAAATAGTATTGCCTACATCTAAAATTCCTGCTAGCAAACATTCCTATAGCTTGCATCTTGGGGACACCATTCTTTGCAGTAGTTGAACCCCATGGATCTACTATTCTAGCCAATAACAGACCTGGTTATTTTATTAGCATTCCCTCTGCATCTGACAATAAGAAAGTTACTATAAAACTTCCTTTTGTGTCTGTCCCAAGGATATATAATATGGTAAAAACCATAAAAAATAAAATCCTCAAGTTGAAGAATTAAAAGGACAACAATTTGGGATAAGGATAAAAGAGCAGCTAAACCAAAGCCAAATTCAACAAAAAATTATTTTGTTGAAACAAGAATTCATAGATCAAGCATGCTCTGAAAATCCCACAGCTTTTTGGAAGCAAAAGAAACATGAAGTTTCTCTCCCATACAAGGAAGACTATCAAGGAAAACCCTATGGAAGTAGAGCTATCCCTATGAATGTTGAATATTAGAGATTGTGTACAGAGGAAGTTAAGGGCCTTCTTAGTAAAGGCCTCATCAGAGAATCTATTAGTCCTTGGAATTGTTATGGTTTCTATGTGAATAAACATTCTGAACAAGTAAGAGGCATTCCCAGGCTAGTAGTAAATTATAATCCTTTAAATAAAGTCTTGGTTGATGATACATACCCCATCCCAAATAAGACTAGTTTGGTTACAAGGATTGCTGGTGCAAAAATTATTTTCAAAGTTTGATCTAAAATCAGGATTTTGGCAAGTGGCTATGAAAGAAGAAGATAAATTTAAAACAACTTTCAATGTCCCGGCTGGACATTATGAATGGAATGTTATGCCATTTGGCCTAAAGAATGCACCATCCAAATTTCAAAGGGTCATGGATGATACACTAAAACCCTACTTTGATTGGCTTATTGTATAAATTGATGACATACTTGTGTTTTCATCCTCTGTAGGTCAACATTTTAAACATCTCAAGAAATTTCGACAAATAATCAAGAAAGCAGGCCTAGTATTTTCAAGAAAGAAGCTTGAATTATTCAAAACAGAGATCAAGTATCTAGGCCATACCATAAAAAAATGGAGAGCTTACTTTGAAGACACATGCTGTAGAATTTGCTAACAAATTTTTGGATAAAATAACTGAAAAGGTTCAGTTACAAAGATTCTTGGGTAGTTTAAATTATATTATCCATTTTTACAAAGGTTGTGCCCAAGACAGGAAATTATTAAATGATAGGTTAAAGAAATACCCTACTCCTTGGACCGAAGCACATTCTCAGGTAGTTAGAAACATAAAAGCCAAAGCCAAAAATCTTCCCATACTGCATATTTCTGATGATGACCTCCCCAAAATAGTTGAAACAGATGCCAGCAATATTGGATGGGGAGCAGTCCTCAAACAAATTAGACATCAGGACGATAAGAAAAAAGAAGAAATTATCCAATTTGCTTCAAGTCTTTGGAAAGCAGCTGAAAGAAATTATTCATCCCTGGATAAATAAATAAAGGCGACATTAAATGCCATCCATAAATTTGAAATATTTCTTATTTATAAGAAATTTCTTCTAAGAACCGATGTTGCTGCCATGATTAAAGTCTTGAATAAAGATATAAAATCCCCTGGTGATGCTAAATTTGCTAGATAGCAAGCTTTGTTCAACAATTTTGATTTTTTTTTTGAACATATTAAAGGTACTACTAACTCCATCCCAGATTTCCTAAGCAAAGAAAACTTACAAGCCTCTTGTATGATAATATCTGTTCAACTCATAAACGGAGTAGAAACACTTGTAAACATTCCTAATTCTCTAAATTGGGGAGTATATGAATCTGAATGGAGACCACATTGGGAACTAAGAAGCACCAACATATTGAATCAAACAACCCAGCTTGCATATTCCAATTTAGTACCAGAAATCAGATCCAGGGGAGTTTCAAATGTGTTAGCTCCCATCATCACCAAAGCTTCAAAAAATGCAGTTGAAGCAAAAGAAGCTTTAACTAACATTTTTCATGATATTGATCTCATTTGGGACATTAGAGACAATCTGGGGAATAATCAACAATACTTATTCCTAAACAGACCAAGATTATTATATCACTAGCTTGAAAGAAATCCAGAAATTTATTTCCCAAATAGTGATTATAATTACTCATCTTACAAAAATTTGTGGTGGAATTTTATTTAGAAAGAAGAGTTTTTAACTCTAACCAAATTTGGAAACATTTACACAGCTACAATAGGAAGGCCACCCCTTTGGCTTGCAGATTGGTGGAAAGATTTTGGCCTCAACAAAGGAGAAATTGATCCAAGAGTCTTAAGCTCTATATCTCCTTTGCAATCAATCCAAAATATCTTTGAGTACGAACCAAATGAAGGTGAGATATTATGCCATTTCATACTAAATCATTTTCAATGGGCTGTCAAAGTAAAAACCATTATCTAAATCATGAATGGCCAACCTTTCATTGCACGAAAAGTATATACAAAAATGTGGGACACGCTGAATTATGAATAAAGGTTTTTAGCTCATATTGAAAATGATTAAAATGATTTCATGTCTTACTGGCCGACAATGGTGTCAGTTGGTTTCTGTGGGTTGACATTATCAACCTCCACAGTGTATTTCAAGTCTTATTGGCCAACAGTGGTACCAATCGGTTTCCGTGAGTTGACGTGACAAACCTCCACTATGTAATAAATCATAAAAAGTATCTTGGAAACTTGGAGCACTTCTCCAAATTTTGGCATGGTTTGACCCGCATTTCCAAGATTCCTCCGTATGTGTCTTATAGAATGTAACACCTGACAGGGAATCTTGCACGACTACCCCGCCAGATCTAAAGTAGAATTTACTTTTCTTAGTGGAGAATAAAGTTATGATTTGGTCGGAAGAATCTTGCACGATTTCTACCACCAAATCTCTAAAAGTAGATTGAGTGGAAGACATGTAGGGTCCAAAGTCTTGTCGAGTTTCATCGGTGAAATGATTCTCTTCTCCACAAATTTGGATATAAGGAGATGAAGAGTTCATTCTCGGGGAGGAGTTTTTTGGAGAGTTTCAATTCAGTCAGTCTGTAATTTGTCCGAGTCTTTCTAAAGCTCCCTTTTGTCTGAGCTTTTGAGTCATTCTGTGTGTATGCATGTTTGCATAAGTCTGTAAGTGTGTGAGCGAGTAAGAGCATTCTTCTTTGAGCATCCTACCCATATTGTATACCCTGGCTTTAGAGCTTTGACTCTCTATGTTTAATATAAAAGACTTCCGCAAGCGTTTATGAAATCTGAATGTTGTCTCCTATTGTGCATCTGTTAAATACTCTCGTTTCTATTTGCCTACTATTGCAATCTATGTGCCTTGAAAGATTATGGTAGCCGAGGTTCTCTCAAGTGAAAGATAAATCTCTGGAGGAAAGTTGCGCCGAGGTTCTCTTAGGTCCTGAAGCACTTGTGTAAGTCCCACTAGGCAAGTGGTCGCTAAGGGCAGTTTATGGTGTTGGGCTATTCGAAGGTTCGCTAGGAGTTTTCTTTAGGAGAATATAAGGTTCAAATTGGGGTTCGCCAATATAACTGGATTCGTACTGCAGAGAGTAGCAAGACGTAGAAGGTCAAGTAGTAGAAGAAAGACAGACGCACGAGACAGATTCATCTTCAAGCTTCATTCTCCGTTGGAGGAAGCTTCTGAGTCTACAAATGGTATCAAAGCCATGAAGCCATTTTTGCAACGAGTATGATAACAGATCTCTCACTCTGTTAAGTTGTTTTGTTAATAAGTAAAGAAAAAATCAAGAGTCTTGGGCCTTTGAAAGATAAGTTTTCCACTCTTGCGACTCTCTGAAGCCGTATCAAAAGTCTCGGGCCTTTGAAAGACAAGGTTTCCACTTCTGTGACTTCCTGACAGAGTAACTAGTTTCTGCCTGAGCAGTCGGCCAGGAGCCTATCTGGCATTCTCTCTCTCCGGAACAGAGGACTAAGATTAAAATCCCTACTTTTCTGTGTAGTTATAGTTATCTCTCTTATAACATATGGATTCTTCAGTTTCTTTCTGTGAATTACAAAATGTTGAAGATCAAAGTACATCTGGAAGAGACTCTATTAGTAGTCTAGAATCTATGTTTGCAAATAATAGATCCCACAGTCTAAATTATGCTAGCATTGAAGAGGTAGAAACTCAACCTCAAGCTGCCTGGAAATTACCCGCTATATCCCCCAGCCAAGTTTATAAAAACCTAAATATGTTTCATCTCAAGGTTATTTTTAAGGTAATTGTGAAGGAATCAGTTAGCCGGATACAAAAAAATAGTGATGTCAGTCAGACTATTTCTCTTATAAATGTCAAAGAAGTCCAGAATGAAGCCAAAAAACATGGAACAAATTATTTATATTTTGGATGTATCAGAGTTGGAATTAGTCACCTGGTTCATAAAGGCATTGATGCCTATGCTCTATGTACAGTCAAGGATATGACACACAACAAATTCACTAATTCATTGATAGGTGGGATTGTAGCCCCTCTTTCTAATGGTCCTGTTTATTTTGACTGTTTTCCCAACGTTTCTGTACATACTTTTGATGATAACCTTCGAGACATTTTGAAACTCCAAATCAGAACCACTGGATTTGATATGTGTCAAAATAGAACAAATATATCCATACAAACTAGGGGATGTTTTAGACATACCAATACTTTATTTCCTGTAGTTTTACATACCCCTAGCTGAACTTCTCAATCCAGTACTTTGGTGCTAACTGACCCATTAAATCAAAAAATGGAGCATCAGACAATTCGGTGGAAAAATATTTCTTTCCCCATAGATTGGGTTATTGATACACCAAAAGCTCCGATCCCAAGGGCAATCACATCTACCCAAATAAAAGAATTTGCATCCTCCGCAGTCATTTCTTTTCCACAAAAATCTCTATCTCGAAACAACTCTTCAGTTTCTTCTTCGTTATCCACCTCATCCTTCTATTTACATCCTTCACTCCACTCTTTAGCAAATTCTATTGGTCATGTTCCTTTTGCAGTTCAATTCCTAGATTGTGGGAAATTGGTTACTCTATCCACTCTCTCTGCATTCAAAGAAGAAGACCAATTACAATTTGAACATAGCCATCATAATCCTCGCACTAAACTTCCACCTACAAACTCTACCGCAAAAGAACCCTGTCCTCACCCACAGTGTTCTGACTTCCCTTTTCCTCATGAACCACATTTTCTTGTTACAAGAACAAACTCTTGTATAGAAATCAACAGAAGATGTCAAGTAACTATAACACTTGACCTTAAAAGGCCATTTGTACAAAAAATCGAGAAATTTCTCTCTTTGATGGTTGGTTGTAAAAAACAAAAAGTTAATTCAGAATTGATGAAAGCAATGTTAAATTGGGATCTATTTACTAATCCATGTGCAGAAAACTTTTCTTCAAATAGCTCAAATGAAGAAAAGCTGAGCTTAGCGAAAGAATGGAAAAACTATATGGATGAAAAGGATATGTTTATTTCCTTTTATGAATGGAAAACTAAAAGAAAACTTTTGACGCAAAGAAGTTGCTCTAGAATGGCTTTGAAACAATATTCAACCAAGCCAATATGTTGTCCTGTCCAGACACTGTCTATCTCAGATCTGGGGAAAGAAATAGGTAAACTTAAAAAGTTTATCAAAAAACAGGAGGAAAAGACAGAAGAGCAAGTATTTCCAATATTACATCAAAAGTTTCATGTCCTTACGGATTTAAAAATTCAAGGAATGCCTTTTCATTTGAAAACTTTGTTAGATACAGGATCTGACCTCAATCTTTTGAATAAAGATATTATTCCTGTAATTTTCTAGCAAAAGACACAAACAAGTGTTGTTGGACTTGGAAACATCCCAGTAGAAATCTCTTTTGAAATTCCTGAAGCTAGTCTCTGCTTCAAATAGTATTGCATGCATCTAAAATTCCTCCTAGCAGACATTCTTATAGCTTGCATCTTAGGGACACCATTCTTTGCAGCAATTGAACCCCATGGATCTACTATGTTAGCTAATAACAGACCTGGTTATTTTATTAGCATTCCCTCTACGTCTGAAAATAAGAAAGTTACTATAAAACTTCCTTTTGTGTCTGTCCCAAGGATATCTAATATGGTAAAAACCATAAAAAATAAAATCCTCAAGATTGAAGAATTAAAAGAATAGCAATCTGGGATAAGGATAAAAGAGCAGCTAAACTAAAGTCAAATTCAACAAAAAATTCTTTTGTTGAAACAAGAATTCATAGATCAAGCATGCTCTGAAAATCCCACAGCTTTTTGGAAGCAAAAGAAACATGAAGTTTCTCTCCCATACAAGGAATACTATCAAGGAAAATCATGTCGAAGAAGAGCTATCCCTATGAATGTTGAATATCAGAGATTGTGTGCAGATGAAGTTAAGGGCCTTCTTAATAAAGGCCTCATCAAAGAATCTATTAGTCCTTGGAATTGTTATGGTTTCTATGTGAATAAACATTCTGAACAAGTAAGAGGCATTCCCAGGCTAGTAGTAAATTATAAGCCTTTAAATAAAGTCTTGGTTGATGATACATACCCCATCCCAAATAAGACTAGTTTGGTTACAAGGATTGCTGGTGCAAAAATATTTTCAAAGTTTGATCTAAAATCAAGATTTTGGCAAGTGGCTATGAAAGAAGAAGATAAATTTAAAACAACTTTCAATGTCCCGGCTGGACATTATGAATGGAATGTTATGCCATTTGGCCTAAAGAATGCACCATCGAAATTTCAAAGGGTCATGGATGATACACTAAAACCCTACTTTCATTGGATTATTGTATATATTGATGACATACTTGTGTTTTCATCCTCTGTAGATTAGCATTTTAAACATCTCAAAAAAATTCTGCAAATAATGAAGCAAGCAGGCCTAGTATTTTCAAAAAAGAAGCTTGAATTATTCAAAACAGAGATCAAGTATCTAGGCCATACCATAAAAAATGGAGAGCTTACTTTGCAGACACATGCTGTAGAATTTGTTGACAAATTTCCGGATAAAATAACTGAAAATGTTCAGTTGCAAAGATTCTTGGGTAGTTTAAATTATATTAGCCATTTTTACAAAGGTTGTGCCCAAGAAAGGAAATTATTAAATGACAGGTTAAAGAAAGACCCTACTCCTTGGATTGAGGCACATTCTCAGGCAGTCAAAAACATAAAAGCCAAAGCCAAAAATCTTCCCATACTGCATATTTATTATGATGATATCCCCAAAATAGTTGAAACAGTTGCCAGCAATATTGAATGGGGAGTAGTCCTCAAACAAATCAGACATCGGGACGATAAGAAAAAATAAGAAATTATTCAATTTGCTTCAGGTCTTTGGCAAGAAGCTGAAAGAAATTATTCAGCCCTGGATAAATAAATAAAGGCGGCATTAAATGCCATCCATAAATTTGAAATATTTCTTATTTATAAGAAATTTCTTCTAAGAACCGATGTTGTTGCCATGAATAAAGTCTTGAATAAAGATATAAAATCTCCTGGTGATGCTAAATTTGCTAGATGGCAAGCTTTGTTCAGCAATTTTGATTTTTCTGTTGAACATATTAAAGTTACTACTAACTCCATCCCATATTTCCTAAGTAGAGAACACTTACAAGCCTCTTGTATGATAATCTCTGTTAACTCAGAAATGGAGCAGAAACACTTGTAAACATTCTTGATTCTCTAAATTGGGGAGTATATGAATCTGAATGGAGACCACATTGGGAACTAAGAAGCACCAAAATATTGACTCAAACAACCCAGCTTGCATATTCCAATTTAGTACCAGAAATCAGATCTAGGAGAGTTTCAAATGTGTTAGCTCCCATCATCACCAAAGCTTCACAAAATGCAGTTGAAGCACAAGAAGCTTTAACTAACATTTTTCATGATATTGATCTCATTTGGGACATTACAGACAATCTGGTGAATAATCATAAATACTTCTGCCTAAACAAACCACGATTATTATATCACTGGCCTGAAAGAAATCCAAAAATTTATTTCCCAATTAGTGATTATAATTACTCATCTTATAAAAAGCTGTCATGGAATTTTATTCAGCAAGAAGAGTTTTTAACTCTAACCAAATTTGGAAACATTAACACAGCTACAGCAAGAAGGCCACCCCTTTGGTTGGTAGATTGGTGGAAAGATTTTGGCCTCAACAAAGGAGCAATTGATCCAAGAGTCTTAAGCTCTATATCTCCTTTGCAATCAATCCAAAATCTCTTTGAGTACGGACCAAATGAAGGCAAGATATTATGCCATTTCATACTAAATCATTTTCAATGGGCTGTCAACGTAAAAACCATTATCCAAATCATGAATGGCTAACCTTTCATTGCACAAAAAGTATATACAAAAATGTGGGACATGTTGAATTATGAACAAAGGTTTTCAACTCATATTGAAAATGATTAAAATGTTTTCATGTCTTACTAGCTGACAGTGGTGTCAATCGGTTTTCGTGGGTTGATGTTACCAACCTCCACAGTGTATTTCAAGTCTTATTGGCCAATAGTGGTGCCAATCAGTTTCTGTGGGTTGATGTGACAAACCTCCACTATGTAATAAATCATAAAAAGTATCTTGGAAACTTGGAGCACTTCTCCAACTTTTGACGTGGTTTGACCCCCATTTCCAAGATTCCTCCATATGTGTCTTATAGAATGTGACATCTGATAGGGAATATTTGACGACTACCCCGCCAGATCTAAAGTAGAATTTACTTTTCTTAGTGGAGAATAAAGTTATGATTTGGTCGGAAGAATCTTTCATGATTTCTACCGCCAAATCTCTAAAAGTAGATTGAGTGGAAGACATGTAGGGTCCAAAGTCTTGTCGAGTCTCATTGGTGAAATGATTCTCTTCTCCACAAATTTGTATATAAGGAGATGAGGAGTTCATTCTCTGGGAGGAGTTTTTTGGAGAGTTTCAAGTCAGTCAGTCTGTAAGTTGTCCGAGTCTTTCTAAAGCTCCCTTCTGTCTGAGCTTTTGAGTCATTCTGTGTGTATGCAAGTTTGCATAAGTCTGTAAGTGTGCGAGCGAGTAAGAGCATTATGCTCTGAGCATCCTACTCATATTGTATACCCTGGCTTTAGGGCTTCGACTCTCTGTGTTTAATATAAAACACTTCCACAAGCGTTTATGAAATCTGAATGTTTCAATTATGACTTGAGCCCATAGACCTATTCCTTGAATGAGGCCCCAAACATTTTTTGCTACCAAATATTAGGAGAACAGAATGATTCTTTGTAATCCCAAACGCCAATAGATTTTGGGGTAGAAAATTTACTCTAGGAGGTTAAGACCAACCTTTTTTTTCCAAAACTTCCTAACCAAAGAAAATTTAAATAGAGTTTTCTTATTCTTTTTAGAATAACTTTAGGAATCCAAGCCAAAGAGGTCTAGTAAACTTATATGGCTTCTAGAATATCCTTGAAAAATACTAGTCTCCTTTATGTAGAGATATAATTATTGAATTGAGCATTGACTTTATTTTCCATTTTTGAAAGAGGCCATAACTAGTCATTTTTCTCATAGCCATTATCTTTTAGCAAGAATCCCAAGTATTTTATTCCCAAACCTATATCCCCAACTAGAAGAGAGAGTATTTGTGAGATGTTTTCTTTTTCCTACTTACTGATACCTTAAGTGATTAGGTGTAACATCACTCTCCTGCGCAAACTTGATTGGACTTATTCTTTGAGCACACTTGCATGCAAGTGATCTGATTCAATATATGATTGATTGTTTCACTCATGGACTATGATGATGTTGTGGATATGATGATATATATTTTATTTTATGTGTATCGACAGGTGCTATTGATTGGTTTTTTCCGGAGTGTGCAAGAATCTAGACAGATTGAGGATGTCGATGGCATCGATGGACCTCCTTGGCCTCCAGATCGAGTCAGAGAGTGGATGGTTTATGGTTTGCGTTTTTATGTTAGTGCAAATGAGACATATGTCTGGTATATTATGATGTTGTTTATATATCATTGACATGTTCATTGATGGATGTAGGCTGATAATAACTTGCTAATTAGACTCACATTTGGAGTAAAGGGGTCACGCATGACAGTCAGAGATATTGAGGGAGAGGTGTGGTAACAACCCTGCCACAGCCTACTAGCACCCCTTCCGTGGCTCAAACTGAAGGTTAACGATTACTTATTTAAAGAGATCCACGATGTCGTGGGGCAGACTATGACAGTTGCCCATGAAGATTCTAAGGGGCACACAATAAGACAGGGTCCTTATTCCTTAGAGGCCCTTAGTCTCCCACAAGTTTGCCTGACAAATTATTGACTCCAAGGGCAGACGTCTACCAAAATCAGTCAAAAGGAAAGTGTCACCCTTGGAGCACGTAGCGCGTCTTGAAAGGAACGTCGTGGTTTTTAACACTAGTGAGTCAATGAACCTAGGTACCTAAAAGACAAATATCTCATTATTCCCTCGTCAACCTTAAAATAAATGTTGCATGAGTAAAGTTTAATAACTATGAAATTTCCAAAAGGGGAAACTTAAATACAAAAGGAATGTGGAACATAGAAGAGAATTTAGTCTAGAGAAATTTCTAATTTCAAACTCAACTAAGCTTTAAGAAAGGCTTCATTCATTAAGGGACATCGAGGAGCATTTTTAGGAACTCTTATAGGTGGGTGAGCGAAACTGGCATTTTAAATCAATTAATTAAATGTATTTCTGGTGCAACTAAGGGATCGAGAAGTGTATGAGGGAGAATTTTCCTAATACTAAATTAATAAAAATAATTTAATGTGCGTTTGGAAACAAGTCACTATGAAAACTCTATAAAAGGAATGACAGGGAAGAGGAATGGATCATGTCTAGTAGGCATAAGGTTACGCTGGCGGTATTTTTCTTGACTGATTTTTCTTGTGGGAGTTGGGATTCCTAGCTCAGATAGAGAGTGGTAGCTTGACCTTTCAAGGCGAGCTGGGAGTTGGCTTTCTTTGGTTCATGTGCATGGCCCCTTTGTGGCTCGGGGGGCTCAGGGGGAAAAAGAATACCCCTAGCGTTAGCTGTGAGGTGTCAGTGAGGTCTCAGTGATTAGCAAGCAAGAGCGAGGAGGATCGCCAACAGCCGAAGGACATCAACAAGCAAGCATAGGTTACAGTATTCCTGCTAAAGATGTTAAGTGTATTAAGATTTAATGTTATGTTTGTATGGTTTTGGTCCTCGGTTAAAGATTTTGCAATAAGATTCTTGCGTGTAGTTCAATGCTTATTATAATTTTAGATTAAATTTTTATTATGATTGAAGATTTTTACAATGAGATCCTTGCATCTGAACTACCATTGTAGTTGAAATTGATTGCTTATTATAATCTTGGTTGAAGTTTTAATATGATTGAATATTTGTGCAATGAGATACTTTACATCTGAATCACTACTGTAGTTGTAGTTGAACACTTATTATAATCTCAATTAAATGTTTAAATGATTGATGATTTTTGCAACGAGATTCCTTGTGTCTCAACTGTTACGAAATTTATAGTTGAATGCTTATTATAAATTTAAGTTTGAATTTTTGTGATTGAAGAAAAGAACCATTTCCACGGATGGATAATATGTTGGGATATTAAGAGTATAAAAATAATTTCAACTTGTGGAATGAATTTTCCACTACGGATTCAATGAAAAGTTTGAGTATCTAGTATAATTTTTTACTGTTTTATGTATTCATTATATTGCATACGCCTTGAAGAGAGCAGGAAGAATAGAACATGAAATTAAAACAACAGAGAGAAGGGAAACGTATACACAGTTGAATTGAAACTAAGACCAATGCTGAACAGGTTAGATAGATATGAATTTATAGAAAAATTACAAGCTGCAGGATTGTCTCGAAGCCTCCAGAGCTTCCGGCAATTTCTATAAGTTTATTGATATTTTTCTGCAGTTCGTCGTCTTTGCCAACTACCACATTTAATTCTGCTTCTAGATGTCTTCCTACCGCCATACTAATAAGCATTACAGGTTAATTAATCTCTATTTTCACACTCCCCTTTAATGTTTATTAGGATTAACATACACTTATTAAGGGGATACTTCTTTAAGTCCTATCATGCTTCTGAACTTTACAAACTTTACAGTACTCAAAGCTTTAGTAAATATATCAGCAACTTGATCTTCTGTTCTGCAATATTTCAACATGATGTTGCCTTTCTGTGTTTTCTCTCGAACATAATGATGATGGATTTCAATATGTTTGGTCCTTGCATGAAAAACTGGATTCTTTGTTAATTGTATTGTTCTTTGATTATCACAGTAAATAGTTGTAGCTTCTATTTGAGGATGATTCAATTCAGCAAGAATACCTCATAGCCATGTAGCTTCTTGTGTTGCAAGTGTTGCTCCTTTATATTCAGCTTCTGTTGATGATAAAGAGATTGTAGCTTGCTTCTTGCTACTTCATGAGATTGCTCCCAAATCAAGATAAAATATATATCTAGAAGTTGATTTTCTATCATCAGTATCTCCTGCCCAATCAGAG
>JASDQU010315547.1:13477-23887 GCA_032191745.1 Picea mariana
TCTATCAACAATCACCATGATGACACTCTTGTTGGCCGAGGCTTTTTCCTTCTTTTTCCCCGAGGAATAGAATCCCCGAATTCCTATGGGGCTTGATGCAGACCCTACCATCCCTTATCCTTACCCATGTGATCGTTGGCTATGACCACAGGTCTTACCGGAGAGGTGCTTCCAGCTTTTGTGATTCGGGAAATCGCGATGCATGTGTTCCTCTACTCTCTGGTCTCTCGAAGTGCCAAAATCCAAAAGGAACCAACAGTTAGTCACATCTAACAATGCCTCAGATTAAAACCTGGCATTCCACCTTTCGGAGTTTCGCGTATCGGGTTTTCGCGGTAGAAGAGGACAAGGGGTTCATACCCTTCGGTTTTCCGGGTGCCGAAACACCGAAGACAAAATCTACACGCGCTAAGCCATATCGGGATTTCACAAGTCGGGAAATCACGATATGCGCAGACAGGAAGTCTCGCACTTAGGTTTCCCGAGAGCCGAAACTCCTAAACTTGTATTCATTGCTAAGCTCATTTCGGGGTTTCGCAAGTCGGGACTTCGCGACTGGCGAGTACAAGGGAACTGACCCTTGGGATTTCCCGAGTGCCAAAACACTGAAACATCCAAACTCTAGACATGCTATGCCATTTCGGGGTTTCGCAAGTCGGGTTTTCAGGACTGGCGAGTACAAGAGACTTGCCTTTAGGTATCCCGGGTGCCAAAACTCCGATGGGTTAGATCACTGCCATGTGTCACCCTGGATCCAATGATCTAGAACAACCCTCACGATTTCGGTGATTTTGAATCCTCGTTCTCCACCACCTTTATACGCCTAAGTTCTGAAACCCCAGTGGCTTCCAGATGTTTGCCACCCGTCCTCCAACGATCCAATGGTTGAAGTGATTTCAGGACTTCTTTCGTGCGCCTATCTCCGGATCCAACAACTGTCAGTCCCCGCTCCAGATTTGACAGTTCTATATCGTCCGTTCAGATCCTCTCCTCTTGCGCACTATCCTGTGTGCCTGGACATAGGATTCGATGGTCCAGATCCACACTCTACAGTTGATCTAAGGGTTGTTGTTGCTCTTCATCCTGAGATTTGGCTTTCTTCCTGATCTCAGAAGATTTTGATGCTTCAAAGGTCTTAGCCTTCGATCTTCTACTGCAATCCGACTATTGGGTCTCACCAGCACTTACGAAAAGTGTTGTCCCTCCTGATCTTTCTCAACTATGAAGGAATTAAGAGTTTTGCACTCTTTCTCCTGGGCTTGACTCTTAGAAGAGCCTTCTGCGCACCCCTCACGCTCATTTGTCAAGTCTAGGACTTGAGTGAGTCTCAGTCTCTACTTGCCTCACAGGGAGCATGTGCATAACTACACTACCTCTTATGAGCTTAACGTAATTCATCCTCCAAGGGACTCTAGACAACTAGGAATGTTGGCATGTGTACATGAGACTATGCCTAAGGTCGACGAACTCATAGTTCGTGGCTCTAACTCAAGCCGCCACATGACACAAGCATTTACGAGTACCAATCATGTCCTATCCATATAATCTCTTATTGGCCTAATTATATAGCCAAGTAGTAAGGAAAGAGACATAGTATATCCATTTAGAAATCAAGCACAATTCATGAAACATACACATATAACCAAATTCATGCCCAGTTACAACTAAATTACACAGAGTAAGAAATCACTTATCTATTACAGTTTTCCACCAACCAACTGACTGTGGGTGTTCGTCCTTCCACTCGACCATAGGCTCAGAGGCATTCAATATTAGTACTCTAGCCACCCCTGTGCCAAGCCATGATATCACCAGGGAACTCTCACTCTTCTCGAGGGTTCTCTCTCTGTTTTAGTTTCTGTTTGGGTCCTGTTTTCTGCAACTCGGAGCTTTCTCACTCGTTTGTGGCCTTAGCGAGGTTTCTTAGATGCTCTTTAGCATCAAGCTCGCGACCTTTTGTTCATGATTCGCTGGAGAGCTTCGCACCTCTCCCTTGCGATCTCTCGTTCTTGTCTCATGTCCCTTTCTTCCCTTTCTATGTGTCCCTCTTACCTTGGATGGTTTTGCCGACCTATCATGTTCCTTCTGTCAGAAGGAAAATCAGGTCTGCAAGTCCCTGTAGTACTTTGGGCTGACAACCCATGTTTCCATTCATGGGGGTGGTTGGTGATTCAACCACCGTCCTTTCTTCCTTGACTAATTTTCTTTCCTTGGGATTCAAAGGAGGTTTGTCATCCTTATCATGAAGATTTGGGGTTATTTGATATATGAACCCTCTTGTATGGTTTTCACATTCTTCCTCTAGTGATATCATGGTCGGTACTTTCAAGGCTTCACCCCCACAGCCAGTTATTTGGCAACTCAGTCAATAATACATTTACATTGTCCTCATGCCTTAGCATGGTAAGTCCTATTTTATGATTAATTACAAATTGGGGGAAATAGGGTGTTACAATTCCCTGCCCCTTAAAGGAACACCGTCCTTGGTGTTCTTTCTCAAAAACACCTATCATGCCTTTCTCATTCAGCCACTTCAAAAGTCTTGACCTTCATCCTCGGTTAGGTCCTTTTTCAGGATCTTAGTCTTTGTCACCTGCCTTCAATAATTCTTGGACCACAAGCACATTAATCACAATTCTGTGTGAAAACATCTTACTGTTGTTCAAAATTCAAAAGGAAAATTTCATAATCTTAGCACAATACTTATCTGTGCAGTTTGTGGATCTGTATCCACATGGTAGTTTTGTTATCCATGCTCATCGTTTTTCTTGACGTACCCATTGGGTGCATGATTCCCAATTCAATAGTTCACAAGAGCTATCATGATTTCATCTTCCTTTCCAAGGTTTTTTTTTTCCACACGAGAAACTACCCACTGTGTGCATGATCCCAATAGTTTACAAGAATTATTAAGGTCTCCTCTTCCCTGCGGTCACTCACCCTCCCAGCCCAGACTCAGGCATCCCCTTCACTGTTATACAGTCCCTCGAGCGATCCATCTTGCCCTGTCGAGGTTTTCTCGCATGAGAAAATTTTAGAGACTCTATCGAGTCTTACAGTCGAGGCGTCCCTCAGACTTGCTCTGTTGAGGCGTCCCTCCGGCTTGTGTTGCCTCAACACAATAATTTTCAGGTGATCATGGCTTATCACGGGGTTTTCATGGCTCAGCAGTAGCCACGTTCATCGTTTTCAGTTGTGACAGCCTTCATTTGTCCTTTCAGGACAAATCTTTTCTTCTCACCTGTATCACGGGTACACAAGGTTCGTGAGACATCATTATAAATTCTAACTTTCAGAATTTTATTGCAAATCTGTCACCTACATATTTCCTATTCCATAATTTGTTTTCATATTTGTTCCACAAAGGAACCAGATTCATAATTATGGGACTTTCCTTCCCATAACATTTTAGCTCAACAGGAAATCGATCTTCCTTATGGGCTTACAGCATTGCCATATCCAAGACTCCTTCTTCCTGCAGTCATTCCTCAGCTAATCAAATTGTTAGTTCTCATGCACATACATTTTATTGCACCTTTACAACATCGTCACAACAATTTCAGAATGGTGCATACTAACAATGAAATTCACTTTCTCAAAAGGAAATACCATTCCTTGCAGTTTGGCTCAACAGGCAATCGGTCTTTCCTATGGGCTTACGTTACTGCCATATCCATGACCCTCTGCTTCCTGCAATTCATTCTTCAACCAGCCAAACAAATTGTTAGATTTTCCATGTACGTATATACATATTTTCAAACGTAATTCAACATTTCAAAGGGTTTGAACAAATGTGCCACTATCCATGGCCACATTCATACCCAATGCATTCTTGCATTGATTTCAAGTTCGTCACACTTTATGACCAGTTCTTGGCCATGGGGTGTTGGAATTCAACCGACCTTTTCCTCATATGGTTTATTTTTTTTCATTCATTCTTACAACAGGACCATGCTTCCTGCTATAGGTCGATCACGACCCCAAATTAGTACATATTAAACTTAAAAGTTTCGCATGAATGCACCCACGCATTATGCCTTCATTAATAACCAGGGTGCCAACACTCATGGCCACCCAAATTTGGTTTTCTCTAACACCTATACTACATGGGTAGAAATGTTGGAAGGTCCTCCTTCCTTAATGAGAAATCCCTTGTCTGTCCTTTATGCAAATATGCATTTCCTGGAAGTAATTCCATGCAACGTGCTATCTATGAGTACTTTTTTTCTGATCGTTCCTTGATTGGTTCATGTGTTCATGACATATCAGTTCATGAATTCTTCCGAGGGTTACAACCAGTGTTTACTACCAGAGGTTCATACCTCCATTATTCAGGTTCTCCTTCTTTAATCATACCCTACTTGGGTATCCAAGGCATACAATTGCCCTTTCAATTTTCAAGTATAACATGCAATAATAAAATATTTTGGAAGGGGTTCTTACCAAATCCCTTCATACCCTGTGCCACACAGGCACGAATATATTTATACCGGTTCTTGGCTGCTAGCACCTTTTCTTTGTTCTCTACCTTATCAGAAGTGCTTTAGCAGGATTTTCACAGTCCCGTCAACAACCTTTCGACCGCAGCCTTTCCATGGTCACCCTTTGCTTGAGGTTGTTCATTATTGTCAACTGTCCTCCTCAACAGTTCCAATATTATTCCTTTCTACACATGACATACACCATAGGCACATTAATCGTCATGTAAATTAAAATGCAAATATCATAGCGTTTANGTAACACAACAGTTCTCAATTTTTTTCACAACATTACAACCATCATTATTATGGTGTCAAATCATTTTCGTTCATCAATGTACTAGCTTTCTCATCCCATAGAAACGTAATGCATAGCAAGGAAAGAATTGAGGGCTCTCCCCTTCTTCTGATTCTTTCTACATCGCCTAGGTCTTTTCAACCCAGTCAAGTTATCTCTAAGGTATCACTGCCTTTCCTTAATCAAAACTTCAACCAAGCCGTATCAGTTAAACGTACCCATTTATTCATTCAATCATACTCAAGGGTCTACTGGCCTCTTACCAACCATACTGGTTTCCACAACTGCTCTTTTTCTGAGCAGCCCTGGGTTAGGCTAATCCTAACTCTTAGGATACTTCAACATGCTTTAGTAGCAACTCTTTTCTCATAATGAATCATGAACATGTGCATCCTACACAGTTCCATTCTGTTATCAAAATGGTCAATATTTGGTTATTAGTCTTCTATTACTTACATGATTCTTTCAAAACGTAATCCAGGATTCTTATACATGGATAGGTGCTGCAGCCCATTGTCCAACCTTCAACAATTATCAGGGTTGTGACTTTGTTCTTCTGAAAGAGACCTTATACAATTCCTCCACTGGGAACTCCTTTAGCATGCAACTTCCTTGTTGCAGATCCATCACCACTTATGATGGCCTCAACCTTGAGTCAGCCTTTTAGTGGTCTACCAAATATTCCCCTTAAGGAATATAAACATGCATCTTTGTTAACTTACATCTATGATGTACTTAACCACTTTCATAATCCTAAGCCCGCATGTAGCTATCGTAGGTATATTTCATAGCCTACATACATTTCCATTTTTAAAATCAGTCATCTCAGGATTGTTCACAGTCCTTCTCATGTGATGTTCAAAGCCATAAACATTTGCCTCTTATCATGACATCAGAGCATCCTCACTTGTTTACTCTTTCATCATACATGTGCATTACTTGCACGTTTAATATCATTCATACCTTACCGGTATTAATATTAGACTTCCTATTATGAAGCTTCACAGTGCATTAAAATCATGCACTCAAGTACAATTGAACACAGCTAAGTATTCATCATACTGGGTCACGCCTTCTCCTCACGTGACCACCGGTGGTGACCATGATACGAACTAAAAGGCACTTTGCATTTCGCGATTTCGGGATTCCTATTGCAAGGAACTCTGGTTCTTCGATTCCCCGAAACCCAATAAGTCGAAATGTTGAAATGTCGATCCCCTGCTTTCTCCTCCAAGGAGGTGTCTCCTCGGCTTGTCGCATTTCACGACTTTGGAACTCCCGATGTCAAGCGTGCCGACTTTCCATCTACGGGATTCCTGAAATATCAATTCTTGATATCCCGATATGATCGCGGCCTCACTCCTCTTTACGTCGCGTTGTTGCGACTTCGGGGTTTTCATCCTCAAGAGTCTAGATTCCTCGTCTCTGGGACTTTCGAAATCCTGAATCCCGGTATGCCGAAATGTTAGCTTCCTATCGTGTCCCTTCAGCGCCTTCAGGATTTCGCGTTTCATGATCCCGCAATGCAAGGGTTGCCAGGTCCTTGCTCCTTTGACTTCCCGATACCCGAAATACCGACGTGCCACTATTGAGAGATCAACGATCACGATCTAATCCGCATCCTACATCCCTGATAATTTTTCGACGTTTTTTTTTGGGAGGAGGGTCAAGAGTTCTGAACTCTTGCCCTTTGCCTCCCCGGTACCAGGAGTGTTGAAATGGCTCCCTTTGAGGATTTTCCCGAAACCTCAATCCTCCACCACTTGTCCTCTAGCGATGAATGCTCTCGACGCTTTCGGGACTTCGTGGCCCGAGACCTCTAGTCTCCCGAATTCTTACCTCTCGGACTCCCGGTATCCAAAATTGCAAATTCTCTCTGGACGATCAATGGTCCAGATCGCTCCTTGATCAAGGGCTATGATCTTTTCACGAATTTCTCATTGCTTCTTCCAAGCCCTTTGGTTTTGCGGAATTCTGGTATCTCCTCGCAACTACCCAGTGCGCTACTTCTCTGAGATCGAACAACTTGAAACATTTCAGTTCTTTCTGAATGGATCTTGACTCTCGATCCTATCCAATATTCAAAACTCTCTTCTGAAGGATTTCTCCCACTCAATCCTCCATACTTGTTCTTTCTTCGAACTTCATTTTTCTGCGCTTCCTTTTGAACGCTTCAACTCTTCGAAACTTAGAAATTTTTTCTAAGTGTTTCCTCTCAAGACTTAAAACCATTACTCCTCTTGGTATACTCCACTCTCAACCTCTGGGGTTTTCAAACTTTAACACCAGCTTGATTCTATATGCATGTTTGGCATACCAAAATTCTTCGTTATCTCTTCTGAGCTTTTAAGTTACTTACATGACTAATCTCATAGTCATAACTCATACGGATGTTATCCTCTCTTTATGGGAACAACCAACAAGGGTCACTCTTGGGAATTAGCAATAGTCCCAAAGGACTCCTCTTAATCTTGCTCAAACAAATTATCATTGTTTTCAATCCTAATCATTATAGGTCAGGTAATCCGACCCTACATATTTTCATCAGTCCTCTCAATCATGAGGAGTTATATGCTCAAAGTTTAATCTTTTAATAACGCAGTAATCATAACTTCCTAAGGATCCTACTAGTCCTTATCAGATTTCCCAAATCATGAAGGAGTTCTTCATTTGGATCTTAATTCTTACTTAACCAGCCATCTCAATTGCAAGAGACTCTACATGCTTTAGTAGGTAGCCATCATCACACTATAACAGAATAACTCAGTTCATGTCCCTTTTCTAGCTAGTGCAGCTTCATAGCACAATTTATTCCACCTCTGTTATTCACACTCAGGTCTTATCAGTAATAATGATCAGTGCATTCCTACTCCTATAAGAGTAGTTATCATTTTGACAAAGGAACAATATAATTCCTTTGCTGGAATTCAACAAGAAATCCCAAAATCACAGGTTCAATCTGCAGCCCTTCCCCTCAAGGAGTAAATGCAGATAACAACATCTCCTTACGCGGCTCGTACATGAGCCCAAGCAGGCCAAGTGTTGTAACCATGCTCTGATACCAATTTGTCACACACCCACTACGGGAACTAATATTTTTCGACTTTTTCCTTCTTTTTCCCCGAGGAACAGAATCCCCGAATTCCTATGGGGCCTGATGCAGACCCTACCTTACCTTATCCTTACCCATGTGATCATTGGCTATGACCACAGAGCTTACTGGAGAGGTTCTTTCGTCTTTCACGATTCGGGAAATCATGATGCATGTGTTCCCCTGCTCTCTGGTCTCTCGAAGTGCCGAAATCTGAAAGGAACCAACAGTTAGTCACATCTAACAATGCCTCAGATTAAAAACTGGCATTCCACCTTTCGGAGTTTCGCGTATCGGGTTTTCATGGTAGAAGAGGATGAGGGTTTCATACCCTTCGGTTTTCCGAGTGCCGAAACACCGAAGACCAAATCTACACGCGCTAAGCCATATCAAGATTTCACAAGTCAGGAATTCGCGATATGCGCAGACAGGAGGTCTCACACTTAGGTTTCCCGAGAGTCGAAACTCTTAAACCTATACTCATCATTAAGCTCATTTCTTGGTTTCGCAAGTCGGGACTTCGCGACTTGCGAGTACAAGGGAACTAACCCTTGGAATTTCTGGGGTGCCGAAACATCCAAACTCTAGACACGCTATGCCATTTCGGGGTTTCGCAACTTGGGTTTTCAGGACTGGCGAGTACAAGAGACTTGCCTTTAGGTATCCCGGGTGCCGAAACTCCGATGGGTTAGATCTCTGCCACGTGTCTCCCTGGATCCAATGATCCAGAATAACCTTCACGATTTCGGTGATTGCAAATCCTCGTTCTCCACCACCTTTATACGCCTAAGTTCTGAAACCTCGGTGGCTTCCGGATGTTCGCCACCTTTCCTCCAACGATCCAATGATTGAAGTGATTTCGGGACTTCTTTCGTGTGCCTATCTCTGGATCCAACGACTGTCGGTCCCCGCTTCAGATCTGATGGTTCTATACCATCCGTTCAGATCCTCTCCTCTTACGCGCTATTCTTTGTGCCTGGACGTAGGATTCGATGGTCCAGATCCATACTCTATAGTTGATCTAAGGGTTGTTGTTTCTCTTCCTCCTGAGCTTTGGCTTTCTTCCCGATCTCGAAAGATTTCGATGCTTTAAAGGTCTCAGCCTTCGATCTTCTACTGCAAGCCGACTATTGGGTCTCTCCAGTACTTACGAAAAGTGTTGTCCCTCCTGAGCTTTCTCAGCTATGAAGGAATTAAGAATTTTGTGCTCTTTCTCCTGGGCTTGACTCTTAGAAGAGTCTTCTACGCACCCCTTGCGCTCATTTGTCAAGTCTAGGACTTGAGTGAGTCTCGGTCTCTACTTGCCTCACAGGGAACCTATGCATAACTACACTACCTCTCCTGAGCTTAACAGAATTCGTCCTCCAAAGGACTCTAGACAACTAGGAAGGTTGGCATGTGTACATGAGACTATGCCTAAGGTCGACAAACTCACAGTTCATGGCTCTAACTCAAGCCGCCACAAGACACAAGAATTTACGAGTACCAATCATGTCCTATCCATATAATCTCTTATTGGCCTAATTATACAGCCAAGCAGTAAGGAAAGAGACACAGTATATCCATTCAGAAATCAAGCGCAATTCCTGAAACATACACAGTATATGTAGGGTTCTACTCCACAGACCCTTATAAAACCCCTAAAATGAATTATTTTAAGGAATGCTAACCTAACATTTTAAATACTTCATAACCAACACATACCAATAACCAACATATATAAAATTTATTGAACTGAACATAACAAGCTTACGAACAACCTTATAACACTTCATATTCCTTAAATATATATAGAACAAATATGTAAATTAAAATACCTTGGTCTGATGCTAAACTCCCGCTAGTCTTGTTGTCCTTCCTATTGCTGCCTTGCCCAGCTTGATGCCACTAACCAACTCTGCCTAAACCGACTAACCTCCCAGCCATCTAGGAGCATCATGTACGGCTCCCTAGCTCCAGGAAACTGAAAGGAATCCTGGCCCCCATGCCCAAAACCCCTAGCAACCCGGTGCCCCCTGCAGTGATACTCAAAGACTGCAGAACTCCCCCACAGAACCAAAAAATCCAAGCAAAGAAACCAGAACCCCCTTCCCCTCCCAAATGCTTCCTTTCCCCCCAAAAAAAAATGATCCCCTTCCCGTAAGGCTCCTCCCTTCATATCCCTCCTTCACCAACCCTTTCCTCCTTATTAATTTCCTTATCCCTACATTCATTATCGTATCCTCTTATTTAATCTCTTGTCCCTTTTGTTTAATGTTTCTTATCCTTTCTGTCTACGTAAGTTTTTAATAAATTAAATTATTAACCCCTTTAATTCTTTCCTCACATAATTAAAGAGTCAATTAATAATTAATTAATCATTGACAGTTATGAACAAGTAATTAATAATAATTAATTAGTTAATATTGTATAAAAAATAATTATTGTTTAGCTAACATCTTAGGACAATCAGATTATCAAATTAATTATAATTAATAATCCTATACATTTATTTAAGCAGGGTTGTTACATACACCCACCCTTCAGAAAACTTCGTCCCGAAG
>JASDQU010315548.1:0-13377 GCA_032191745.1 Picea mariana
TCCTTTCATTTCAGGGGAATCTTGTGAGAAGGGAGGGCCCACCTTATTCACAAGATTCACCCATTAGCTTTATAGTGTGTTATTATTATTTCTATTCATGCCTTGATTAAATTTTGTTTTGCTGAAACACTACTTTATTGAACTCTGTTTTGTTGAAACACTACTTTATTGAACTCTGTTTTGTTGAAACACTACTTTAAAGAACTCTGTCTTGCTGAAACTTTGCTTTACTGAATGTTACATTGTTTTCATATGATTCATGCTTGTGTAACTGTTAATCATTTTAGTTAGCAATCCTTCTTGGTGAATTTATGAAAGCTTGGTAATCAGGGACAGGTGCTGAAGATCCCTACTTGGGGATTAGGGTCCTGTTCTCTGTTAGGGATAGTTAGCCTTCAGTGCATGTCAATTATTTCACTTGATGATGAGTTTATGAAAGTGTGCTAATCAGAAACAGGTGCTGAAGTTTCCTGCTTAGGGAATAGGGTCCCGTTCTCTGTTAGAGATAGTTAGTCTTCAGTGTGTGTTAATCATTTCAATCAGCAATGAGTTCATAAAAGTGTGGTGATTGGAAATAGGTGCTGAAGATTCCTGCTTTGGGAATAGGGTCCTGTTCTCTGGTTATAGAATAGTTGGTCTTTCCTTTTGCAGTGTCTTGAAGGATTTCTTTTCCAGCTTGTCATTTCTTTAATGTAATCCAAGATTCTTTGGACAATTATTTCTTTAAACACTAAACTCTGCAATAGGTAGATTGCTTTCCTGTAATTCAAGTTAGAACTTCAGTTTGTTCAAGGCAAAGTGTGATTAATATGATTTTACTACAAATCTAGGTTTCTTTTGAGATTGAGCATATATAGTGTGTGGTTACCTTTGAAATAAACAGACTTCCCTGGGTTGACAATTTATGTAGCACTTGATTGTTTAGTTAAATAAGCAATTATAGTGACCAACAAATATGTCCAACGAGCTCACCGCACTTGAGGAATTCGTCACAGAGGTCCTTCTCGATTTAATGACTGAGAGAGCCATGTCAAAAAGAAGAATGTCCACTAGAGTTGAAGCATCATCGATGAGCGGAGTGCAAGCCTCCTCGTCGATTGCTCGAGCATGAACATCTCGAGCTGGCACAAAAAGGAGAACCAAGCATAATGACGACATAGCCAATGTGAAGTTAGTGCCATCCATCCTACTAGCTTACATACCTCCTCTGAGCGGTGAGATTAATAGGGACAATGTCCTTAGAGACTTTGAATACACCCTAATCACTGCATATCTACTGAAAGGAGTATGCACCTACTGCGCAGATCAAGACAAGGTTACAACGTTGAAGTTTTGCGACTTAAACTTGGGGGACCGTAAAGTTTACAGCATGCTCGCCCCGTATAAGTACTTGATGAGAAGTAAGGGAAAGATTTCAAAGCTTATCCCTTAACAATGGACAATGAACCTCACGCAGTCTACTTTTCTCAATGTTATGAAAATACCGCACTTTGGCAGACACCAAGAGGTGAATGCTTGTGTAAAATTGCTGCTAGCAAGTTACCACGGAGGATACCTGTGGTTAGATCGTCACATAACTATTGATCTAGTGCTGATCAATAGGATCACCGAGCTTAGCATGAAGGGCCCTGATCCCCATGAGTACTATCCTGGAAAGACCGCAGACCGCTCTCTTGCGCAGAAGGTCAAATAAGCCTATGGCGATGTTGAGAAAGGTGCAAGAGGCTACAAGGTAGCTTCTATTGAAAGTGGTGCAGTGTGCCTCGCATGCCAACTGATCGCAGGGAAGTTGGTACACAAGAATTGACCAACACAAGTATCTGGCTTTGTAGTTGACCTCACAGGAAAGTGCACAGATGGACTACAAATGAATTGGGCGAAGTACCTGGTGAATCAACTAGAGATTGACTGCAGAGAAGCCCAGGATCAAGGGCATGAATTCCATTTCCGCTGGCTCCTGATATTGATCACTTTTGTTGCATGGGAGCTACCGGAAGGTGCAACCTTCCTGGACCTTGACCTCTTTGAGCCACTAGCTGCGAAGTTCAATACATTATGGCACTCGAACGACATGAGCAAGCAATGGAAATCGAATTCCATTTTCCACGCATACTACAACCAATTGAAAGCAGCCATAAGGAGTGAACCTCGCATCACCTCGAACACTTTACAAATATTCTGACCTCTGATAAAGTTCAATGTAGAACGCCACTTTATATACCTAACCCCATGCACTGATGAGCACCAGGAACAACTTCAGTCCTATTATAAGTTGACAGAATAAGAATTGGAAGAGATCACCAAGGAATGGTTGGTGGACCTCCTTGTTTCAGCAGACCCCGCAGAAATGCCCAACATTGACAGCCCTAGAACTACGCAGGATACACCTAGGCCTAGTAAGACAAAGAAAGCAAAGACAACGAAGAGTACTTAAGAAGTCCAGGATGTTTCTAGCCTATCTGTAAGGACAGATTCCATTACACTAGATGAAGAAGGTGATGATGAAGAAGGTACATAACCTAAAAAACAGAAAGTTGAAGTACCACCACCAAGGGATGAAGAAGACTCATCGAAGAAAAGGAAGGTCTCACCTCTGAAATCTTCCTCCAGAAAAATACCAAGAACCCCTGTAACCAAGATGCAAACTGCCCTCACGTTGGATGACTTTGATTTCATTGTTGCAGCAGTCAATGCTGCTTCAAAGGAAATCATAGAGAAGCAGGAGGTGAAGTAGGAAGAAATGTATAGCCGAATTGAGATCACGCTCCAAGGAGTACAACAAGCACTCCAGTCTACCCGAGAAATCTCTACTACACCTCTGCCAGAAGGAACAACAGAAGTGAGAGATGAATCAGTTCAACTCTGCAAGATTGCTGATACAGTCGAAGTACACCTTCGTCATGCTCAAGAAGAAAAAGTGCAGACCACCCAGGACCTAAAGAAAGCACAGGAGAAAATTATTGAACAAAGCCAAGCCACGCAACAAGAGAAGAATGCTCTCCAAGCAAAATTTGAAGAAGATAGAGTGAAGATCTAAAAAGAGAAAGAGCAACTACTCGCAAAGCAGATAGGAATTGAAGAAGATGTCAACAGAGCATTTTGCTCTGTGACCGACTTAGAGCAGAAGGATAAAGAACCCATAGAGTGCCAAGTGACGAAGCTGGCTGAAGTTATTCAACAACTTCAACAAAGGTTCATGGAATTAGAGCTTCATACCTGTTACACATCGAAATTACTCACTTCGATAGTGTCGTAAGTGTCGTCATTACAAGTGTCGCATTTTGCTCACAAGTGTTGCAAGTGTCAAGGAAAGCATACTGTCATGATGCCTATGTCATGCCTATAACGATATGAGAAGGACACTTGACACACATCAAACACTTGATTTGGAAGAGGAGGAATGGTTAACTGGGCTTATGAACCTCTTGCCATCTGAAAGAACCCAAAAAACTGAGTTTTTGGAGGAAAGCGCTCCCCTATACCTCTCTCAGGAGTGTTGGGGCTCCCCTATACACTATATGGGAGCATTATAACACTATATCATCCCTTTTGAAGGAGCACTCCTACTCTCAGGAGTGCTGGCGCCCCCCTAAAGCCTACTTGGGGGCGTTATAACGCTCTGATGGCCCTTTTGAGGGAGCGCTACCTATTCTGGGCAGCAATTGATTTGTTGAGAAGAATGGGGGAACGATATTTTCAATCTTGGAAGGTAGTTGGATTCGAATCCTCAATCAAGCCATGATCTTAGGGCAGATCCCTAACTGAAGGAGGAAAATCCTCAACTTACTCTAAAGATATCTCAAGTTGTTGAGCCTCTCCAAGGGTATATAAGAAAGCTTTCTCATGGTGAAAGGGGATTTGGATGGAGAATCATACCAAACTTATGATCTCATAAGTGATATTTGGAGAAGGGATGAGAAGCATGAAACCTATGATCTCATAGGAAACACACAGTGAAGTGAAAGATAATCAGCGAAGCTATCATCATTCCGACCGTGGAGCTTTTGAGCAAGGGTTAGACAAGGAGAACTTGACAAAACTGCTACACTCACATCTATGGTTGTAAGTAACGTTTTGTCCTCATTAATGTAATATGCTTGGCCTGTTTCTTTCTAATTTGTGTTTGACATTACATGAATTTGTCTCTAAGTAGATAGGTCTGCCTCGAACTAATCTCGATAGAATAGGAAGTGGTTGTACTTTGTTTGTTTACAGGGCTTATTGAGGAGCTCAAGATTGGAGTTCAACTTGGAGCATGCAAGGACAAACACCGATAAAAGGTATGTCTTTCCTCCTTCCTCTTCATGCATTAGTTTGTGTAGACCTAAAAGGAAGTCAGTGACCATGATAAGCACTTTCTGTCTTAGAGTTAAGAGTCTAGCTCTTTGAGGAGATCTACCTATCCACAGGGAGATTTTCCTTCAGCAATACCATACCACAGACTCCACAAGAAGTGCATGACCAACGAGAATTAAATTCTTAGAGCACAATCGAGAGGATTAGAACACTTGCTGCAGAATGTAAACAACTAAGTACCAGAAGTGCGAAGATATATGAACAACTATTTGAAGACCCAGAGTTGAAGAAATTGGAGTCCCAACTCCAGGAAGCAAAGCAACACACAGATACAGTACAGGTGTAGCTCAAGCTCTATCACCTATCGAGAGGATGAAGAGATCCCAGAAACAATGCACTGCCCAACTCCTTCTTACCATGTAGAATAGAGTGATGGAAGTCACCCAGAAACTCCAGCCAAGCCAGGAGGCGACCTACCTACTGTTCGAAGAAATTGAAGGCCGAGGAACACTACTAGAACAAGTAGTTGTTACAGTCGAGAAACAACTTCAAGGACCTATCAGTGAAGCAGTTTCTTAGAAATTCGCTGAGAAAGAAGCAATAACACAAAGACAAGTTGAAGTAGCTCGAGCTAAGCTCGAGAATTTTGAGGAAAACTTACCCAGACTTGAGTGGCTCGGGACGAGTCACAGGTGAGTGTTGGGGGCATGTTGGCCCTTGACCAAGTTTTGAGGAACACTTGGTCATATTTGACCATTTTTGGGACTTCGACAACTTATCAAAGATGGAGCACAACACAAAGTGGAAATCGTGGAAGCTAGACCCCTTTTTGGGTTTTGGGGGATAATGTAATGGGAAATGGATGTCGGCCCATGGGTTTACCCATGCTTAGGCTCAATTTTGTATGTATACATAGATGTCTAGGCCATATAGAGAAGTAGTGGATGATATATCTATGTGATGTAGGCTAAGTGCCAAGAGTTGAATCTGTGTGATCAAGGCTTTGTGTTGCGGTACAAGGAAGAAGGATCTGGCGAGCTGCGTAAATATTTTGTCCTATGCGGAGTAAAGGTTTTGAGGCTCTGTGCTGTAACCTGATCAAATGAAGCTAATAAAGAAGAAGGCTTTGTGGACATAGCCCCAGGGTGGGGGTGAACCACGGTAAATCTGTGTGTTTTTCTCTGTGCCTCGACCTGATGTGTTTGTCTCTTCCTTTGCTAAGTGCTTTGATATGTTTAGATATATCTATTTATGCTTTGTGCTTCTAAGATATGAATGAATGCTAGATCTAGTATGTAATATTCTCAATGCTTGATCTTCCAAATCTAATCAATATTGTTGTGGATAAGTGATGAATTATCTTAGATCTAAGTACATACTGTGATGCTCTGTGCTATCTGTGAAGTATAATAAGGGATGAATATTGATAAATAATCTATGATAGGTGATTGCTAAGTGTTATAATCACATATTTGTGTCCCAACTAAGGTTGCAGGCACCTGAGTCTTGCAACCACCCCTGCCTCTACCTCGGGTGAGACTTCATATGATTCGCAGGTGTTAATGAAAGGGACAGTAGTTAGGGTTTTGTTGGTGCATTGTTGTAGTGTTGAACCTTGGGTCTTCCCCTGTGTCAACATACAACACATGCATGTATGCGGCTGTCAGGCAAAAATCCGCATATAAGTGTAAAAAAATAGCTAGGCTAAGGAGAAGGCTAAAAGACTCAGACCCAAAGTGAACAGAGGTTGTCAARCAATCATACGACAAGAAAMTCAATATGAACGAGAGCAATCTAAGGAGAAAAACACTCCAAACCCCGAAAAAAGAAGATTCTATCCCCAGTATGGTTGCTAATTCTGTTACGAGGAAAATCTCTCCATGGCTAGGGGTAAACAACAACAGAGGCAAATGATTGTAGAAATCAACTCTATTCTCAAGTATGCTATATAAACAAACATGCTAGAAAGACAAGATAAAAGGCCTACCTCTTCCCTATGTTCGATGATGTCCATCGTTGAGCACTTGACCCAAAGCAATACACCTGCAACTAGCCCTCAACAACCAAGAAACGCAAGCATATGGTGATAATATATGATGTTAGCACATTCAATAGAATAATCTATTAACATTCATAACAAATACGCCCATGGAATAATAATTCAAATATTTGCAAGATATCAATTGGCCGAGAAAAGAGTATTTCTATTAAGATATAATCAACATAAGTGAATAAGTTTCAGACTTCCGTGTTGACACGGTTCAGAACCAAGAAACTAAGTTCCTTCTAGCTGGGCCTCCACCACTTCAATCCTCCACCAAAGGCAAGCTCATGTAAGAGAGACAATGGAGTTCTCAGTCAATAGGGGAAGAGCTTGGGGGATGAAAAATGTGTCCAGACTTAAAGGATAAAGGGATGCAGATTCAATGTGAAGTAAATAATTACTCTAGAGTAACTTTTCTCTCAAAGTTGAATTCTCTCTCCTCTTTTCCATAGCTCGAAAATGGGCCATTTATAGACTTCAAGTGGAACTGAAGTGTCGATTCAGAACGTTTCCAGCATATGGAAGGCCAATGATCATTGATATCTTGTCGTGACAAGGAAACCTGACACCATTTTTCATTTATGGGCACATTTCCCGATGTACACAGGTTGTAGTGGTGAAACCTGCGTATACCATTGTTGTATAGTAGTCAAGGTGTGTATATGTGGAAAAAATGTATTTTTAGCTCTGGGATTTGCAAAAAGGGATTAAAAGTCTGCATGGGGAAATGGAAAAAGGCCTTATGTGCAAGATTGCATAGGGTGAGGCAATCGTGCTATAACAACGAAGATAACTACTCAACTTCAACACCCAGTGGATGAGGTACAATTTATGAATCGATTAAATAGAATTCAAGTTATCCATCCATTTTTTAAACAATGATTATTTCATATACTTATTAATTTGATTGTTTACTTATCATCACAAAAAGGTCCAACTATAGGGGGTTGTCTCTATCACATCCATGTGGGTAAATGAGTGGGATGCAACAAGTTTTCATCCCGATGAAGGTCCATTAACAATCTCAGAATTTTTCGCACAAATGCAGATGCCATCTACCCGACTCAAATATGATATACACAATTTAGTATCTAATTGGCCCAAGTAACTTGATCCATCTAGTTAAAATTTTAAAATATTGTGAGCTCATAAATTTTGCACTCAAATTTATCTAACTTGATTTTATATTTTAATCATAGTATAATGCATTGGATGTTGTTTTTTTAGATATATGGGGTTGTCACTTTTACGAGTGACAGGGGGCCTAGTGCAAGTGATAGTGGTAGTGGTGATGGTCACGGGGGTGATGGGAGACCTAGTGCATGTGACCATAGCGGTGGTGGTGGTAATGGGGCTAGTGGTCTCACATCACTTAGATTTATAGTGTTTTCCTATAGCCTCGTGTTGAAGTCATTTGTTTTCTTTTAGCTTTGATTTGTACTAGATATGATTGTTATATACATGAACTTATTTTTTTAAATCTATATAGACTTTATACTTATTTGTTATATACATGAACTTATTTTTTAAAATCTATATGGAGTTTATATGTATTTTTTGGACTTTATGATGAGTATTGAGTGAATGCATAATGCATATTGAATGTGTTATATTAAATTAATGTCATAACCATAATTATCTCATTCTACATAGAACTATATCATTTTTCATTGTGTCATCAAATAATAGATAACAACTCAAATAGACAATTAAGGATAAATATTCAAAAGGAAATTTGAAGGTTATTGGAAAAGAAATGGAATATTATACATATTTGGGTTAAGTGGTAAATTTTAAAATGCCAAGTTAATTGTTATGAGTTGGACTAAATTGTAAATTGCACCAAAGGTTTGGATGTTTATTAAAAATTTCTTTTAAGAGTGTCATATCCTTTGGTTTCCAACTTATGGTACATCTGCTTGTCCTTCTATATGTATACCTTTGTTGATGTATCTTATTAGTATCCCCTTAATATTAGTGTATTTTATTACCATCTCCTTAATAGTAGTGTATTTTATTACTATCTTCTTAATATGAGACAAAGGGTACAATTATAATGAAAGGGTACAATGAAGGGTTCTAGCCGAACTACTAATATAACACTAGAAATGTAATAATTCAATATCTATGGCTTAGTAAGGGCTTTTATACTTAACATGGAGATTTTTCCATGGATTAACATACCCCTCTCTCTCAAACAAGTGTTATTCTCAACACTTGACTAATTGTGGGTGTTTTTGCATGAAGAACTCGTGTTCCCATGCCGTCTCTTCCACTTGTAGGCTCTTCCATTAGATGAGGTACTCAACAATTACTCAATTTCATAGATGCTTAATCCTTGTTTCAAGGATTGTTTCTAGTTCTAGTGTGATTTTACCTTCTTCACTAATCTTTGGTAAAATAGTTTGGAATGAGATATTTTCACCTAATACCTTCTTTAGGCAAGAAACATGGAAGATTGGATGTACACTTGAAGATGGAGGAAACTTCAATTTGTAATCCATACTTCCAATCCTTTGCAACACCTGATAGGGACCATAATATTTGAGTGTTAATTTATTGTCCTTATTTTTTTGTTTGAGGGACATCTTTTTATATGGTTGTAGCCTAAAAAATACCCAATCCCCCACTTCAAATTCCCTTTCACTGTTATGTTGATATGCTTATTGTTTCATCCTTTTTTGTGCCATAAATGAGTTGTCCTTCAATAGTTTGAGAACCTATTATTGGTGCCCTATATGGTCCTCCACTTCTTAAACCTTTGCAGCCCATTTCAAGGTGAATGTAATGGATGGAGGATGATATCCATAAAGTTCTATAAATGGGGACATTTTTGATGATGTAGCGAAGGATGTTTTGTACCACCATTCTACCAATGGAAACCACTTGATCCATTGTGTATGTTTATTAGATTCAAAGCAATAAAGATATACTTATAGAAATTTATTCACAATCTCAGTTTTCCCAACAGATTGAGGATGATAAAATGAGTTATGAGCCAATTGAGTACCCAAACAAGAAAATAATTCAATCCTAAAATTTCTAGTGAAAATTGGATCTCTGTCACTTACAATAATCATAGGGACTCCATGTAGATTTTAAACAGCTTCCATGAATGTTGTAGTTACTTTACTTACTTTAAAAGGATGATAAAGAGAACAAACATGGGCATACTTTTTTCATTGATCCAATAATACCATGATGACAGTCTTTCCTTCAGATTTGGGTAAACCTATAATAAAATCCATTGAAACTTCTTCCCAATGTTGACTTGGTAGAGCTAATGGTTGTAGGAGACCTAGCGTATTGATTGTATCTCCCTTATTATATTTGAAGAACACACATTTAGGCACAAAATTTTGAACATTAGTTTTAATACCTTCCCAAAAAAATTCTTCTTGATCATGTGGTAATTTTTCAAGAAACCTGAATGTACTCCTATAGGAGAAGTGTGCAAATCCAGAAATACCTTCTATTTGAGTTTGAAATTTTTACATAAATATAGGTGATCATGTGTTGGTCTTAAAATATACTTACTACCTTTCTTGGGATGACCCAAGTTCATATCTACCATGGTTTCCAACAAAACCCCTTTAAAACTATCGGCCCCTCTGGTAAACCAGAAGGCCAGGTAGTACATAGAGTGCATTGCGCAGTCTCACCCAAGATAGTTCTATTGGTTGTTGCAAATCTCAAGTGCTTGCTTCCTGGGAATGAGTGGGGATCTAGGATTAAACTCTGTGATCTTCATTTGTTACTTTAACATTCAATTTATATTGAATACCCTGCCATTCTTATTCATGCATGTAAAATAGTAGTTCTAACTAGTCATTCACACATTTGTCTAACATCTAATCATTGACAGTAAAGGAAATACCCAATATTCAATCACATAACACAAGATCTACCATGGTTCACCCCTCCTAGGCTACGTCCACAAATATTTGGCTACTCTGCTCACCATGCGCATTACAACTCTCCATCAATGGGTCAAGATCTACAATGAGGCAGACTAGATCACACCAGGCTCCTCAGCCTGTGATCTAACCCTTAATATCTACCTTGTTTCCCCTCCTCAGCTCAACAAATTACAAAATAGATCAGATTTACAGTGATTATCATCCTCTCTCATCAAACCTGTGTTGGCATGTTTACAGGCAGAGTGTGCTTGTCATTGATGGAAATAACAACATTGATGATGGTATGTTTACAGGCAAGAAAAGAAAAATTTATGGAAAACAAGGAAAGAATAAGTTCAGGAGAAGAAGCGAACAATATCAAAATCAAAGCTCAGGAGGAATAGCATGAGTATGCAGAGATCAAAGCTCGGAAAGAAGCGTAATCTCAAGAGGAGAAGCGAATAGTATGCAGAGATCAAAGCTCAGAAGAGATAATACTTTGCACTTTCTAGAAGTGCAGCCGAGGTCCAACAAAAGGACTCGCAGGAGTAGAAAAGGTTGATACCTTTTAACACTTAGAAAACCTTCTAAGTTAGAGATATTATAAATCTCAAGAGGAAGAACGACAATGGTCATTGGATCACCAATCCCGAATACCCGATGACTGTTAGATCAACGTCCCATGACTAAAGGAAGCACAAAGGAGAAGTACAGATCTGATCTGTTGGATCTGAGCACTGAGGATCAATAGTCATTAGATCCAAAAATAAATGCACAAAGGTTAAGCCTTGGGATGAGCATAGGAGAGCGGACTTGTCAAAGTCTCGAAGTAAGCAGGGATCGTCCATTGTCAAGACTAATAGGTGGCACATGATCCTCAACTTCGGAAAAAATCACTTCACGGATTTTTCAGTTTGAAACTTGAAAAACCCGAAGTCCAGAGAGCCTGAGTAAATGACAGCCGTCAGATAAGTTTGAAGTTGAAGGACAGGATAGGCTAGAAAATCAACATCACGGAAAGATCAAGTTGTTGATCTGAGAACATGATCGATGAACAACGTTTAGTTCGGGTCTAAAATTTGTGAGGAGGTTATTGTTTGGGGACTCTCACTTCGAAAGAATTGGCAACTTGAAAAGTCGAAATACCCGAAGTCTCAGAGGATGAAGTCCTGAAGTGAATGAGGATCCATGTCAGCAAGACTACGTTAGAAAGGACACATGGTGCAATTAGACAATGATAAGTGTCAAGTTGATTTGACACTTCAGGTATGTGCAAATCAAAAATCCAAGTGACATGTGGCATCTACTAGGCTCATGACACATCATTAAGTGATGCCACTCTGGAAGTTTTACTCCAGGAGTTTTTACCACCAGAAGATGCCCTATGTCCTGAAGTCCCGAAGTGGATACGAGTCGTCTGATCTGAAGATCACTTCATATGCATTCTCAACCATTGATCTAGTACAGTGGAAGGACAATGCAAGTGAAAGTGTTAACCGACAACAAGCGATTTCCACCGCCTATGACTTATTCAATAGGTGACCACTCCGAAGGAGAATGAAGTAGTGATCAACTTAAAGTTCCAATGTGTCAAAGTCACCTATGATCGTTGATCATGCATGAGGGTACGTGTCAACAGATCATGAACTCTAGGCGAAACTACTATGGGAAAACACGAAGGAGAAAGGTTTGATATTGCCAAAGGATGAAGTCTCATAGTAGAGGGTAGCCGTTGGATTAAAGAGGACACGCATCAGTGGATTGTCAGCTCTGGGAAAAAGCAAAGGAAGGATGAAAGAAAGTTGAGAGTTGAGATTGCCGAACCCCGAATACCCGAAGGGATTGTGACCGTTGATCCAAAAGGGACACGTGTCATTGGATCATGGACTCCGAGTGAAATGCTTCAGGAGCAAGCAGAGTTTGAGAATCGAAAATCCCGAAGCCCGAAAGGCAAAATTGATCTCGTCCGTTGGTTTGGAGGGCCACATGTCACCTGATAATTGAGAATAAGGATCATGCATGGACAGAGAAAAGAAGGTAGGAAAGGAATATAGATCAGAGTCATTTATCGAAGGAGCACCATCAATATCGTGAGATTGACGGTCCTGTCGAATTACGGGGCCAGAACATTCTCCGGTCTTAATTTTTTGTGAGCGAGCCACAATTGAAACCACAGTTTTGGAGAAAGGGTATGTGGAGCTGGAGGTGGATTGCGGGGAGAAAAGTGGTTGATCCCAAACCACTCTTGGACGTTCCTACAATCGTTTTCCTATGCAAGGACGTAGTCTGAGGTCACATGCGATAGGGGGATAACGTGAAGAGATCTCACACCCCTAATCATTTGGTCACGAGAGACCATTGCCCAAGGTCATATCAAGAAATAGAGCTAGAACTCACAAGACCGAGTTCAGGAACTACCTTTTGAATAGGCATTTGGTCACCGTCGGTGGTCACGTGAAGGAAGGGGCTTAGAAGCCAAATAAGCCATAATTGACTGGCTGTAACTGCCAAAACGGAGTGATTTTATCGGCCAGAGAACTTGAGGAGATACAAGGTGATCACCATAGGAGATAAAGAGTCTCAAGGTAACTGCCAGTGGAATGAAAACTGATCATAGAGACAATTGACAAACGGAAAAGTGTCTAAGTTTGTAATTGCAACAGAGAGGATAAGCTCAACTATGACAAAGAAGACAAAGTGTTGCACTGCCAAAGAAGGCAAAGAATTTTAGGATAAGCCACTGATGATGAACAAACTTAGTATAACCGCCAAAGAAGACGATGATTTGCATGGATGATCTAGCAGAGGAGTTGGCATGATAAATATATGCATAACAGAGAAGATATGGTTGTTGTTGTTGAGTGTGATTCATGAGGGGAGAAGCATGTTGTGTGCAGGAGCTGAAACACACAGAAGAGGTGTAGCGCATAGAATGGAAATAAGATACAGAGCATAAAGCGTAGAAGAAGAAAGAAACAAAAATGCATTTCTGAGAGAGGAAGAGAAAGCCGAGGTGCACATACATAGACAGAGCAGGAGAACAGAAATCTCAAGAAGATGTGATCAAGAAGACACTGATGCGGGCAGAGCAGAGCAGTGTAGCAGAACAATGATGAGATTGGTAAGACATTGATAAAT
>JASDQU010315553.1:0-13330 GCA_032191745.1 Picea mariana
TGGAAGGTAGGGTTCTATGGTGCTGCAAAGGCAGGGCCTTAGAATCAAAACCCTAGGGGAAAGAGGCTCACTTTGGTGTTGCTTAAGCAAGGCCTCATGCTCTTTCCTCCTTCTCTAAATAAACTTGGCAAAACAACTATCTCAAAGTATAAATCTAAGGGAGAAAGTGTTGCAAAGGCAAGGCCTTCAAACCCTAGAAGGTGAAACCCTAGGTGTAGTCAAACTTGGACTAGGACGTCTCCTCTTTTCAACCTATAACTTCAACGCTAGCTTAGAAAAAGGAAGAAAAGTGTAGCAATGGCTAGGATCTATCTTATTTCTTAAATGGCTAAAACTATTTCTCAAACAAGGGGACATATAGAAATGACCTACTTGTGTGCTTGGTACCTAGGGTTTTTAAAATCAGCAAATTTATAAGTAAATGCAAGAATACTAACCTACAACCATTCAATCAAGAAGTTTTGCAGGAAAAACACTTACATATCATGAAGAAAAGCATGTGCAAACCCTAGTTGTAAACATTCCTTGAGAGAAATGCCATAAATGCCAAGAGAAATCCTCCTTCAAAAGTTGCGCCTCACTTTAAAACACCAAAACTACCCTAGTAGGGTGCAAGAATTAAGATCTCACAAGAGAGTGAGTTGTGTTATGTCCAAATGAGGGAAAAACATCCTCAATATATATCATTCCATGACCTTTAATTTACAAAATAGGTCATTAAAACAGCCGACAAGGCTGACTACAGAAATTATACTATTTTTACATTAACTGCTAGTAAAAGACACAAAATGAGCAAAAGGTGGAACGTCAAGCCCTTCTAAGGGAGACGTTGGCCCTTTTTGGGCATGTCCAGCATCCAGAAGTCAGGTGTTAGCCCTTTTAGGGCTCCTCTAAGCTACCACATGTGCTAGTAATCCCATCAAACTGCCACATGCTCAAGATGACGTCTGAATCTCCTAGGTGATGTCCTGTCGATCAAGAGGAAAACGTTCCATCTGAAGTGGGTCATCCCCCCTAGGATGGGCTTAGTCAAAGTGTCCTGGGTGGAACGTCCTTCTTTTCTTCATGTGCAAAGGCTCATCATACCACTGTCCTCTCTCTGCCACTGATGGGATCCCAACAACCATCTGATGGGCTTTTCAGCCCCATGGAGGTCCGAGCTAATCATCTCCCCATGTGTACTGGTCCACTTGTACCTGTCCATCGGGCATGGTCCTGCACATCAAAAACTTCACCCTCCATGGGCTCATTAGTCCTCGGGATCATAGCAATGTCAAACATATCTTATCATTAACTTCATCAAATACATGTATAAAACCCCTAGCATATCCTCTAATAGCTCAAAGATATTACATTGATCTACTATACAAAGCTGAAGAAAAGACAAGGTAACTTGTTGGGCCAGTATCCATAAGAAGAGGAAAGTTTCCAAAGGGAATTATTCAAGCCATGTAACATGAGGTGGTATGGTCTAAGGATGTCCAGTCATAGTGAAGACCAAGGGTAGGTATTGTCCATGGGTGCCTTTGTAGGAAGCGAGATGTACCTGTCATGGATGCAGTTTTTTCCAAGCCCCTTTATTGCCTTTATTCTTTCTTTATTCATTACTTTTTGCTTCAAGGTCTAACCAGAGGACATTGCCTTCGCGTGGTGACCAGAGCTGACAGTGTTACCCAGGAGTATTTTTGCAAAAATGATAAGGCTGGCTCATGATGAGACCCCCTTTCCCTTGGCCATGCAACCAAGGGTCATTTCCCTGGCGTGGTAACTAGATAATGGCAATGTCATACTGCTAGATACCTATGAACATAATGGGTCGGCTCGTGATGAGACCTCCCATCCTCTTGGTTAGGTATTGTTTTATTATTTTTCTTTGGGTCCCTTTTGTTTCTTATCGAGAGGCCTTTTATTGCCTTCTTGGGGATCCTTGGGCGAGGCATCTCTAGGTTTTATTCCTTATGGCTTTTATCTCTTACCAGTTGCTTTTACCTCCTAGGCCCTTAGCCCCTTCTTCCCACAGGACAAAGTGTAACCCCTCAAATAGGTCATCCTAATGCTTCGACTAGAGGAATGGGATGGATGTATGGGAGATAAGATGTAAAATGATAATATGGTGGGAGTGGACGATGGCTCTTCAAATCCCCACTGGTGGCTAACCAAAACCTATGGGCACGAGCTTGCTAGGGAACCCCGTTAATCCCCCCAACAATGGTCAAGTGGGTTAGTGTAAGATCCAAGCAGTTGTTAGAAATGTAAGGGACCTGATGCATATATCTGAAAGTTATAATGATCAAACATGACACATACCATGATACCTGGACCAATTACCTCATGGAGCAAGAGTCTTCTCTGATGCAAGCCCAAGCCGATGGTGATGGATGCTGCTGCTGCTGACAGGAAAAATCTGATGAAGAAGATGAAGGATGGGCCCTCCACGGCCATGCTCAAGTCAATCCTTCTCTCTATAATCCATGTCTAGGACCTGTGGGCCTCAAGACATGATCTCCTAATTATCCCTAGAAATCGGGGATAATAGGTCACACAGTCCCTTAGATGAGTGTGATTGGCTACCGTCATCTGTTCCTTGCTAAGTCTTACTATTTCTCTCCTTGTGCAGGAACAGAGATGAAGAAGGAGGTTGTCATGCCTGTGTGCAACACTCTCTCTAGGTGAGAGAGGTGGTTGTGGTTGAAGAATTAGGTTGTCATGCTTGTGGGTGACTCTCTCCAAGTGAGAGAGTGCGCAGAGGAAGTGAGAACTCTTTGAAGGGGTCCTGTAGCTTCAACAGAGCTCAGAGAATTCCGGTTCGTCCTGTTGCTGAAGCCCAAGGCAAGAGAGGTTTAGAAGCCGAAAGAATGTCTTGGTGATAGTGAAGGCATATACTCCTATTGTGGGACATGCATGTGGGGAATGAGAGTGTGTTAGCAGTAGGCATAAGTGGCTCCTGGGAAAGAATCATTCCTCATAAACTATGTGTCTTCTATTGACCTTGCCTAGCCTAGGATTCCCTTGCTCGGTGGAGCTTAGTCCCAACTTGGGGGTGACTTACTGCTGAGAGTGATGAGCAACATGATCTATGGCTAGGAGGTTCATGGAAGGTCTGTATGCAGTTGGTGGTGTTACACCAGTTAAAAATATAAGTATTAATTATGTACTTAATTTATATGTGATGAATGTCTGTGTTTTGGAAATGTTATCATGTACTCCGTTGCAAGTTTGAATTGTTGTTAATTCTATTTAAGTTTGAATGGCAACAGTAACTCCATGTTAAATGTGTTAATTTTATTTAATGCATATTATATAAGTATGAGAATGTTTCTGCGAAGTAGCGTTGCGCGACAAGTGGGTTGATGGTCGGGGACGCCACAAAATGGTATCATAGCTTTAAAGGCTAAGTTAAGGTTTTGTTTGGTAGCATTGCCCGGTCTGTTGGTGGTCGATGATGTTACAAAATGGTATCAGAGCATGGTTACAACATTGAGCTTGGATGGGCCATGTTAGTGGAAGTTGAAGCAAGAGTTTCAGAAGGAGTTGTTGTTGAAATGGACAAAACTCATGTTTTGACCCAAGGTTTCAACGATGAGCCTAGATGGGCTCGGTAAGTGGTCATTGGACCCAAGGTCTCAAGTGGAAATTGTGTTAAGAGGAACCAATTTTGGACCTCATAAACATTCCTGAGTGTCATGAGGTTATCTTGGTCGTGTTAAGAAGCTCAGGAGGAGTAGCAGTATCGTAAAACCACGACAGAAGTGGTGTTGGACCGCAGAGTAATGTGTGAACTGGTGAGGTAACGAATAAGTTTCAATTGTTTCTCTCATGTGAGTTGCGAGTGCAAGGAGTGCATAGGATGACCTCTGCGTTGAGTTCAAAGAGAGACAGAGTCACTGAGAACTCTATAGGGCTCTTCCAGGTGGGCATCGAGCGAGTTCAAGTGTGGACAGAGAGAACTCTTTTTCAAGTTCAGGGAGAAGAGTATTAGAGGAAGCTACTCACAGAGCTGTTGAACACTCTGTAGAAAATGCTCAGCAAGGTGTGCTTTGAGCAGAAGGTTGTCAGGAGGGCACGACGTTTTCCTTTGAAAGGAAACATAAGGGTCGAGACCCTTAGGATATTGAGTAACTTGAAAATCTTAGAAGAGATAGCGCAAGGAGTGCATGGGAGATAGAATCATTCTAAGTCCTAAAGCTCAGAAGAGATAATGCTTATGTGAGCGAAGACGAGACACGATAGACGGGCTCGAAGGAGGAGCAAAGGTCGAAGTCTTTGAATACTTAGAAAATATTCTAATTCATAAGAGATATGAACTATTGGAGGTAGATCTTGGTCTTCCATTTAGAAGCATCATCAAGATCGTGAGATTGATGGTCACCTCTCATTGCGGGGATAGAAGGTTCTCAAGATTTATGAAGTCGAGGGCAGGCCGCAATACAAACCATGGTTTTGGAGAAAGGATGGGTGTAGGCTCAAGGTGAATTAGTTTGGTTTCAAACAACCTTTGAGCATGCCTGTAATTTCATGTTTTCATGAGGTCATCACCCAAGGTCACCTCTAAGGAGGAGCCTGCACCGTTAGATCAACGTCCAACAGAACAAAGGAAGTGCAAAGGAGAGGAACAAATCCCATCCGTTGGGTCTAAGAGCGAAGGATCAAAAACCATTGGATCCAGAGGTAAGCGCATGAGACTTAACCATTGTGTGCGCAGGAGAGTGGACTTGTCAAAGTCCCAAAGTCTCGAAGTGATTTGGAACAGTCCATCGTCCAGGATGATAGGTGGCAAAAGATCCTTAAATATGGAGTGAAATACTTTAGAAATTTGTGGTTGCGGAAGACACGAAATCGTTGAAGCTCAAATAGTTGAAGCACCCGGGAGCCATTGATCTGGGTTGGACAGGTGTCACTAGATCGTGAACTTCGGAGAATCGTACTTCGGGGTTTTTGTGAAGTTGTGTTTCAGAATGTTCCAAAGTGCTGAAGCCTGAAATGTCTAAGGGTTGTTGATCTGAAGGAAAGAACATGGATCGTTGATCTGTGAGGAGACATGTCGAAGACAGAGACTCACTCTGTTGGACAACCATTGATTTGGTTGAAAAGACTAAATTCACGAAGTGGAAGTAGAGCTGTCGATTTAGAAGGACGCATGGCAGGAGATCTACCATTTCAGAGAAATCTCTCTGGAAGAAACAAGAGGTTGAGAACTGAAACTCCCGAAGGCCGGATTCACGGAGGAAATTGTAGTCGTACATCTGTAGTGACAGGTGTCAGCAGATATTCCACTTCAAAAGATAGCTACTGAGGAGGGATCTAGAGTTGAGAGTTGAAACTACCGAAGATCAGAAAGCCGAAATCAATCGTAGTTGTTGGTTTGGAAGAGAGCTACGTGCCGACAGATCATGGAGGTCTGGGAAGGCACGTGAAAGACATGAAAGGAGGATAGATAGTAGTCGTTGATCATAGATCATCAACGAAAGAGAGATATCGATGGATGAGTTGGATTGCAGGGCCCGAACTTGCTCGGATGTTAAAAATCTTAGAGCGGGCCGCAATTTATACCACAGTATCACCGAAGGCATATGTGGCAGCTGCAAGTGAATTGCGGGGAGAAAAGCGGGTTGGCCTAAAACCACTCTTTCCCACACCCACAATCACAACTTTCCATGAGGTCATAGCCCATGGTCCTAAGAAGGAAAGTGCTAATGAAAAAGGGGCTAGCGCCTGGAACTTGGAGTTTTGGAAGTGCATTGGAATAGCCCGAGGGTCTGTCAGGACCTGTGCCTAAAGGATAAAGGGGGCCTGTGTATAATTATTTTCAGTTCAATAAGTAGCCTGAAGGGTCGATCGGACTCAGAAGGAAGAAATATCCTAGACCTGGAGGTCATGCAAACCCGAAGAGAGTAGGGGGGGGGTATGCATCAATATGGATGCGTAATTTTGCATATGTACATGCTTGGATATGCATATAACATGTTGGTGAACCTAGAATAGTATATTATTATGAAATAATGTTTGAGTATGACTAAAGGATGGATTATGTAATATGTGGATGTTGTTGTTGCTTATAATTTCCATCGAGGTGAAGACTCATGAGGATGGAAGGAATGGTGATCAACATGATGAAGGGGGAAGTCTGTGAGCTTCTACAAATATCAGTTGGTCAGACAACAACAAGTAGGTTGGTAACAACCAAGCAGGTATGCATTTAGTTTCTGTTGATGCATACATGTTGAAGGAGATCAAGGTAAGGATTCCCTCAGTTAATTTTCAGTATTTAAATTGATATGTAATGGATGAAGGCCTAGAGTGTGTAAGTGTTGTTGATACTAGAATGCACTTAGATAAAATGTCAGTTGCATTTTATGCTACGATTGGCTATGGGATCATAACCAGGTTAATTCAGGGGACATACTCCTTATATAACAATGATTGCCCATAGAGCCATGAGTGACAACCGAAGAAGTTGGAGGTATCACTTGAATCTATGATGGTAAGGGAAAAGAAGTTCAGTCATGAAGAGTAACTGGATGTTGAAGAATCTAGAGTCTATAAAACAGCCTGGTGTAGAATTTGATTCATCCAAGTACGAGATTGGGTTAGTCGTACCTAGGAAACTAATGAAATCTTAAGGTTAATATCATCTTAGTTTGGGACTATAAATGCAAAGCCAACCAAGAGTGATTTGGCTAGAAAGTGCTCAGAACAAAAATAGTCATGTACAATGACTACAATGAGAGCACAAGAAGATTCAAGAATGCAGGAAGAATTGAATACTTCTGGGATCAACAAGAAAACATTTTATAGGGAGAAAGAAGTTGCTGCATTTTTTGTGGTAGCAAGTATGTTATGGCTTGTTGGGTCAGCAAGAGGAAATAATGCTTGCATGTTTTCAAGTGTTGTTGATGACGTTGTTGCATAATGAGTAAAGCAACAGAGAGCTGAAGTGCTGGTTATAAGTTTGATAAAAGAAGCATGAAAACTTCTACTATCATCAGACTTTCAGGTAGTATAAAATTTATTAATGGTAGTCATGTAGGTATGAGTTTGTATTACTCTTTTTGCATAATTGTTGAAAGTAAATTTAGGTAAGAATTTCCTCAACCAGAGTTATTTTATAAAATCACATGATTATATTATTGAATGCATACCACTAGATGTGGTAAAGGCCGGAGGCCTGTATTAATTCAAATCATTTTAGCTTTTGAATGCACACACTGACATAGTAGAATGTATGTTAATTTGTTTATGGAGTAATAACCAAAGAATTAAAAGATAAGAACTTGTTATAAGAATGAATTCTAGTATACTAGTCATGTATGAGACCAGGACATGGTTGGATATGGCAAGGTACAGATATGGAAATTTTATGAGCCACATAGGTACTAAAAGCTTCATACCTTTAAATAAAACTTGGACTGCAACCTTTTTGCTAACACTAATGAACACCACAGAATTATATTCTTGGTGTAGTGTTTGGGTCGAAAAGGAAAACATCCAATTAATTGGGAAGACAATAGGAAGTGTGTGGAGAATGTGTCAACCATTGTCCAAAATTCCAACTTATGGATGGTGAGATACATGACTGAGATAAAGAGCATTATGTAAATCAATACAAGGGTGCACTGAATAAATAGGCATTGAGAGTTGTACTCATGTCTAGTAAGGGGAAGAGTTGCACTCATACATGATGGAATTGTATACTTAAATGCACTTTGCTGAATGCATTTTGTGAGTGCATGTATATATGTTTTTAGCATGAAAATAATTATACTAATGGATGAAATGTTGCTAACTCATTAAGTTGATAACATTTCAGGAACTGTTAAACATTTCAACAGGAAAGTTGCAAGCCAGGTAGTCACAAGAATGGAGACTACAAAAAATTTTATGTTCAGAAAATTGAAATAATAAACTTATTGTTATTAATTATGAACATGCATATTGATAGAATCATGAGTCATTCTATTTGGCTAAATTTTTTGGTAATTGTGATTGAATTTATAAGTGCGAGAAATTCTAAGATCATTGCATAAGGTGGTGTACATGTTGAATTATGATGTACAAAAAGTACTGACAATTTGTTGGCAATATGCAAGATTAAGTCTTACAGGAAAATGGTATGCAGTTTGGTTCCTGTGGAAAATCACAAGGATGGTTGCATTCATAATATGGCAACAACCAAGAAGAATTATGAAATGGAATTTCTTGTTTTGGGGAAAAAATTGAATTCATTTTTGAACTAAGTTGGAGTTCCTAAATGAGTTATTTTATGTTGTCTCATGATAACTGCATGTGGGTGATGCAGATGAGATGATGTGGATTAAAGTTAGAATGTTGATTACAAAGAGTAGCACAAGAAGATGTTGTTTGGAGACCTCTGAGGGCAGTTGTAAATCCTCGAGCCACGGTGCTCTGAGACTTCCAGTCCAACCTGTTGCTGAAGGCCAAGGAAAGGGAGGTGTAGTAGCCGATGGACTCTGTAACAATGAAGGTGTACACTCCTTGGGTGGGACAGGCATGTGAGGAATGAGAGATCGTTGGTTAGAGTGCTGCTAAGGTTTGGTTGGTTGGAGTGTTGTTGAGGTTTGGTACCTTGGCCTAGACCATGTTGATATGGAACTCTTCTCAATCAAAAGATAAGTACAATTCTCTAATTATTGTATGTTGTGTATGTTGTATACAAGTTATAATGTTATTAAAATTGTTTGTATATACATATATATACATTGCATATATGCTTGCATTACTTGCATCCATGACTGTACATAATGTGTTTCATATTTCATTGCTTAAGAAATATATATACCTGATGCTAATCATGTAATCAATTGGAATGTGATTCAGGTGGAGCAAGAAGGTGTCTTGCAAGTGCATCTGGTGTGCATATTGGACCGGAAGAGAAAACAACTCCAGAATCAAGACATAGGGCTTGTAAAGGTCTAGTGGACCTAGTACAGTCCCAAGGACGCGAAATGGGAGCATGAGGATGCTATGCAGGTAGAATACCCACATCTTTTTGAAGATTTTGGAAATCGTGTTGATGTTGTGTAAAGAGTTGCACTAAGGACAGTGAAAAAATAAGGGGAGGGGATTGTAATATCCCTTGGTAGAACCCTAGTTGTAAATATGAGTTGTAAAAATGTTTTGCAAGCTGGTGAGCCGAGTGTTGATAAGATGGTGGGATTATGTGTTATTTAGGCCGGAGAGCCTAGGTGTTAAAGGCCATGAGCCTAATTTTTGTATATATAACTATGCACAGATCATTAACAAAATATAAACATTGCTGCGTGCAGACCGACCATGAAGAAAGAGTGATGGGGGACTAAGCTTCCACAAGTTTGTGTAAGGGAGGTGGCTAAGCGTGTGGGCCTAGGGGCTAATATAGGGCGCTTACCTCAAAAGGGGATAATAATTTATTATTATATCCTAAAAGGCTAAGGTGGTCAATTGACCAAGTGTTGTCCTAAGTTCTTGGGAAAGGGGAATGAATGCAAATGTAGTGCATGCAGTTCTAGGAAGACAAGTGTCGACCTGGGCACATGCAGTTAAAACTGATGATTAACCATGTTGGGGGGGCTCTTTCATTCTATGATCCTTCACCCAAGTTTGCGGGGAGGAGGTCTGAACCTGTTTTTGGCCTCTGCATCTATATCTTCATAACTGCACAGTGAAGGTTGTTCATTCTGCAGTTTCCCGATTTGTTGTCTGAACTGTGTTACCTTTGTGTCTGATCTTTGTATGTGTACCTCATGCAGCTCTGAAACCCGAAACCATGAGGCCAACCCGTGATGTTTTCTTTGAGAAGCTGACGCATCCTCAGTCTATACCATTTTACCTTTGCGTTGGACCTCTACATAACCACACACATCCTTGAAACTGGTCGGGAGGGAAAGACTGATCTTTGTGTCTCGTGAACCTAGATTTATCCACACTGCAAATCCAAGTTCGTGCTTAACTGTCTGGGTTGTTGTCGTCTGTGAAACCTGAGCATATCGTAATTGTCTATGTCATGTGTGTTATAACTGTGGGTTGTTGTGGCCATGCAGTCCCTTGGATGAGTGTGATTGGCTACCGTCATCCATTCCTTGCTGAGTCTTACTTTTGTTCTCCTTGTGTTGGAATGGATATGAAGAAGCAGGTTGTTAGGCTTGTGTGCAACACTCTCTTTCGGTGAGATAGGTGGTTGTGGTTGAAGAAGAAGGTTGTCAGGCCTGTGGGAAACTCCCTCCAGGTGAGAGAGTGCACAAATGAAGTGATAACTCCTAGAAGGGGTCCTATAGCTGCCACAGAGCTTGGAGAATTCTGGTCTGGCCTGTTGCTAAAGCCCAAGGCAAGGGAGGTTTAGTAGCTGAAGGAATGTCTTGGTGCTAATGAAGGTGTCTACTCCTGGGGTGGGACAGGCATGTGGGGAATGGGAATCTGTGAGCAGTGAGCATAAGTGGCTCCTGGGAAAGAATCCTTCCTCATAAATTGTGTGTCTTCCATTGACCTTGCCTAGCCTAGGATTCCCTTTCCCTGTGGAGCTTAGTCCCAACTCGGGTGTGACCTATTGCTGTGAGTGATGAGCAATGTGGTCTATGGTTAGGAGGTTTGTGGATGTTCTGCACACAGTTGGTGGTGTTATGCCAGTTTAAAAGAGAATTATTAATTCTGTACTTATTTTATATGTGATGAATGTCTATTTTTTGGAAATGTTATCATGTATTTCGTTGCAAGTTTCAATTGTTGTTAATTCTATTTAACTCTGAATGGAAACAGTAAATCCATGTTAAATATGTTAATTTAAATTAATTCATATTATATAAGTATGATAATTTTTCCGCGAAGTAGCATTGCCTGACAAGGGGGTTGATGGCTAGGGATGCCACAAAATGGTATCAGAGATTTAAAGGATAAGTTAAGGTTGTGTTTGGTAGCATTTCTTGGGATGTTGGTGGTCGGGGATGTTACAATATTTGTAAGTGATCTTACATTATTAATGCAATAAAGGAATATCGTTTGTTGGGGTTTTTCTCCCTGTACAGGGTTTTCCCAAGGTATATGTGTTGTTGATGTGCATGCTTACTTATCTACATATTTATTGCTATTTGATTATGATTTGGTATTGTTGAAGTGTACTGAGATGGAATCAAAGCGTTGAAGAAAATAAAATAATTAATCCACATAAGAAATCAAGATCATAATTTAACATGGTATCAGAGCTTATGGTGTGTTAAACATGTTGAAGTGAAGCAACAAGTACACACAGATCCAAGCTAGATTTATTAAGTTTCCAGTGTGAGGTCCATGGCATCCTCCATTTCAGTCAGGGCCGAAGATAGGCTTGAAGGAGCTGCCAACTTCAATGTGTGAAAGCTCCGAATAATAAATATCTTCCAGGAGCATGTTCCTGAGCAGTATGTGACCACAGTGGTGGAGGAACCCATGAATAATGCAGGAAGAGAGAACTTCAAGAAGAGTCAAGCAAAGGCCAAGAAAATCATCTTTGACTCAGTCAAAGATAGTATAATGCCTGCAATGACTTCATTGATGACTGTCAAGGAATGTATGGATACCATGGTGAATCTATATGAGAAATAGGCTCCAAGTCAGAAGAGGACACTTAAGCACAAGCTTAAGTATTTGAAGTTGGAGAAATGTGAATCAATGACATCTTTTTGTTCCAATATAACCCAGATCAGAGATAAGATTTTGGTCACAGGGGTGACAGTGGACGATGATGATTTAGTGCATGCCATTTTTGACGGTATTCCTTCTTCATGGGATACCTTCTTATCTAGTGTAAGTGGGAGAGAGATTCAACCCACATTTGAGAGGTTATGGCATGATTTCCTCCAGGAGGAGAGTCACACAGCTACCAAGAGCGAGCCAACGAAACAAGAGCACTCGACTTTAGCATAAATATTCAAGGGAAAGAAGAAAAACACTTTCCATAAAGGCTCTCAAAGGAAGCCAAACACCAAAGGTACATTCAAAGGAAATAACATTGATACATCTAAGAATAAATGATTTAGTTGTAATAAGTTGGGTCATTTTGCTAAATATTGTTGGTTTAGAAAGAAATATCCAAGGAAAGGGAAACATCATGCCTCAACTACTGAAGATGATGAATCCAAAAGAAATAAAAAAAGTCCTTCTAATGAGAAAGAAAATAGAAAATCATATTACTTGGTTTCTGCCTTATCTAGTTTAGTTTTCACGAGGATGAAAACTTGGTTAGTAGACAATGGTGCATCAAAGAACATGACATGTTACACGGATATCCTCTCAAATTTCGAGACAATTGTTTTTGCAGAGCAGGTTGAGCTTGGGGATGACAAATGTTACAATATAGAGGGAGTAGAAGCTATCTCCTTTAGATTGGAATATGGGTCTAGACTTCATATTGATGAAGTATTGTATGTTCCAGGGCTCAAGAAGAATCTACTATCAGTTGCAACCCTTGAGGACACGCGATATTGGGTGATCTTCAAGGACAGGAAGGCATTACTATGGGATAAAGGTAGCCACTTAAGTACAACAAAACCCATTGGAACTCGCAGTGGAGGACTGTACGTCGTGTTAGGACAGTCAGTTCGGGCATTGGCTCATAATGCGACTAGCTCTAGCGAGATGTGGCACATAAGACTTGGACATCTTCATTACAAATATCTTCTAGATCTACAGAACATGGTATGTAGCATGCCCTCTATTTCTATTAGTAAAAATGAAATTTGTAGGGGATGCATGCTAGGTAAAAATATAAAGAAAACATTTCCTAGTAGTGACAACAGAGCTCAAGGCATCTTAGATCTGGTTCATTCTTATGTGTGTGGTCCCATGTCATCTCCCTCACTCAGTGGTTGTTTGTATTATGTAATTTTTATTGATGATTACTCAAGAAAATGTTGGATATATTTTCTTAAAGCTAAAAGTGACACATTTGATCAATTCAAAGAGTATAAAGCCTTTATTGAAAAGCAGACAGGGAAACACATCAGAATCNATGGAGGGGAGTTTGAATCTCTTTAGTTTGAGGATTTATGAAAGTCAATAGGAATCAAGAGATAGTTGACCATGCCATATAACCCTTAACAAAATGGAGTTGTTGAGAGGAAAAACAGGACAATTTGTGAGGCAACGAAAGCAATGATGTTTGACCAAGATCTGCCAAATTATTTACGGGAAGAAGATACCTACACTGCCGTGTATATTTAGAACAGGTGTCCAGATGTTATCTTGAAGGACAAAACTCCTGAAGAGGTCTTCTCAAGGATCAAACCTAAAGTAGGGAATCTAAGGATATTTGGGTGTCCTGTGTATATTCATGTCCCTAAGGAAAAGAGGACAAAGATGGAAC
>JASDQU010315554.1:0-12922 GCA_032191745.1 Picea mariana
ATGCATTCTCATCAAGGACAATACATATTATATTACATCAATCATCAATCAATCAATCCTTTGATATCAATCAATCAAACCATTGGCGTCAATGATAACATGATCCAACATAGTTTATAAAAGTGCATGTTTACTATGTTTATTGATAATATGTTATAAATTATCAATATGTAATATTAATAATTTAGTATTGAAAATAATGTTTTTAGATATGTTAGATAGTTCATAGGGATTGCCATCCATAAACAATGGCAATCTTGAACACGCCAGCCCTTGATTCCATCTGTCAATTTGTCTATAGAGGAAATCTGAGTGCTATTTAGAGAACACAGAACAATGAAAGTGCAATGTTGAGCCAACCAGCCCACAGGTCCACTTTTCAATTTACAAATTCCGTGAAATACAAATTGACAGACAATATCTGTCACTGTGATACAATATGACCATCGACCCTTCACGTCTTTTGGGTATATCTTCTGTCGTTTTTCTTTTGTAACCTGCCCGACCTCTTTCCATACTTTGGTATTTCTTGGAATCGGTTTCCCCATCACCGCTGCCTTCGTGCTTGTTTCCAGATATGTAATAATTAAGCTTTAATGCTAGTATCCATCCAACAAAAACCATTAAGATTGTCATTAAATTCTGGAAATTCGGAGAAGATTTTCTATTACTACGAATTAAACTAAGATTTGCGCACAACTATGTTATCCTTTCTAAGTATTCATTTCAAAGGCGATGAAATATTCTTTTTTTGTGTGCCCACGGGTTAGTGATTTTAATAAATTTCTAATTCTTAATCTCTTTTCGCCGTCACCACCATCGCCACCTTCGCACTTTTTTCTAATTGTTCAATTATTGAGTTGTGATGGTGACAGCTTATTGCGCACAAACACTGGAAATTGTCATTGATCAATGAAAGTCTCGAGGATATATTCTATTGATACACATTAAACCAAAATTTGTGGAGGGTTATATTATCCCTTCCTGATTTTCATTTCAAACATCGTCTCGAGAAAATGGAAATTCTTAATAACTTCTGGCACCAATTCTCTCCACACATAGAAAACACATTAGGGTGTAATGGCCAGACGTTCCACTATTCCAGGGCATATTCTTACTATTCATTTCCCTCCGCCCAGGATCAAAAAAGGAAATGGTCCCTTGTTACATCGAGAGATATATTTCAAGCCAAAAAATTCCATTGCAACCCTGGATGCTCAGAGAACCTGCCTAGTTAGATTCATGTATGTCGCAGAAGTTGATGCCATGAATTCCAAGCTGGAAGAAGATGATCTGATGGACGATGATACGACAATGGATGATGGCAATCAGGGATGATTTTAAGGATGGAAATTTATTTTAAAATGTAGAAATCTTGGTGAATATTACTAATCCTTCATCTGTCAACTATAAATGTTTGGCGATATTTTTTAAAAAATATTCAAATTTCTAAGTATTTTATATAGTTTTTATAAAATTTTAGCGATTTTTAAGGTAAAATAATTTTATCCTATAAAATTTGGGCGAATCTTTTTTAAAATAACGAATCTCATTTTTGGAAAAACCATGGAAAATTAGCCCATGAGCGAAATTTAGCCCCTAAAATCATCCATGAATTGGAAATGCAAAGAATCTTCCCACTCCTGCACCCAAATTGAAATGAACCATAACAAATGGAGCTTCTTAGCTCAGTGATGGAAGGCATGACAACACCAAAAGGAGTTCCAGAAAAGAAACCAACGGTAAACGCAACAACCACTTTACAGCGCGAAAGTAGGAATTCCAAACTTCCAAATTAGTCTGTTCTGGGCGGAAGAGTTTCACTGTAAAGAAATGATATGTTGATGCTCCCAGAGATATATTTCAAGCCAAAAAGTTATTGATTAACATATTCGGGAATCAGGTCCAAAACTCTCGCTGTTGCAAGGCAGTTCCCTGCTAGTCATATCCTTCTGCCTAGAATGAACTAATTTGGGCCTCTAGAATTGCACATGCACGCTGTGCTACTCAATTTTTTGGACTATGTAGAGGCAGTTTCAACTAACGACTATTCCACTTGCCCTGCAACCATTTACGTGTTTCATATTGTGGATACCATGCCTGTGTTTGTCGCAGATACCTTCAATGTTTTGGCCCGAATAACTGGGTCCAATTTCTAAGGATAGATGTACAATACTCAGTGTTTTTCTTATTTTTTTAAATGGATTTTCTATTAAAAAAAAAATTCCTTCGAGTCTTCGTTGCTGCCTCTTTTATGGATTTAACGCATATTCTAACTTGCGTGGTTCAGTGCTCTCGTACTTCTTCAATATTGTGTTTACTAATACCAATGTACAATGTTACAGCAAAATCATTATTCTTGTTTCTAGACATGCAATTATTAAGTTTTAATGCTAATAGCCCATTATGCAAGAAGTTTAATACTTGACTTAGTATGTTGCACCCATGGAAGAAATGAACACAGTTACACCCACACGTTCCAATAAAATATAATCTTCAACAAAGCATTTGCTGGCAATTAGTAGAATATGAAGTTTAGTAGTTAAGTTAATATGTTACAGTCATGAAAAAATGTATCAAGAACATATTTACATGCAGAGGTTGCAATAAAACCTAATCTTGAACAACACATTTGCTGACAATTAGTATAAAATCATGGTTTTGCAACAATGGGGCTTCCTTGAAACCGATTCGCGCTTACCAAAACTTCCTTCCGCCTTCCGCCTTTCTATTTTCCCACTCTTTTATTCCCTCTAGTTTATATTATTGGTTACTTAATCGTTTTTTTTTTGGAAAATGCCTTGCTCCGAAGCTTCGCGGATTCACGCCTTTCCAATGACCGCTTCCCCTTTCTTTAAATTGACCCTCTATTGTTCCTTATCCCACAACTGGCACCCAGAGTTCTGTGATATAGAAATTGACAGGTAGACTTGCGCGGTGGTGGGGTCAACATTGCACTTCTACTTTTCCATGGCCTCCGAACAACATTCGGAGCTCCGCGATATACAAATTGACAAATATACAAACTTGCCACCGTTCTTAGATCATACCCTCTTCAATATTATGGTCCCCATTTTGAAGCCCGTCTGTCCGCTTTTCATACTTCGCCATTTGTTCAAATTTCTTTGGCAGATCGCCGGTTTGGCGAGTTGATGAAATATTCAGTTCGTATTCATTATTTCATGTGCCCGTGCCCCTTTGATATTAGTAGTTGGAAATTATATATAAGATCTTATTGCTACGCTTGCAATTAGCAGTTTCCCTATTCCATACTTAGCCATTTTGCCGAAATTCCACAAATATACAAACCGACTGTTGAACTACCCCATCATGATCTCTTCCGTTTTACACATTTTGCACTCAAAAATTCCAAAACATAAAATTTCACCGTGCAACACTCAGCTATCTTGCCTATTCCCATAACCCTTTAGTGAATCCCGTCCGATTGCTTTTCAGAGCTTTCCATTCTTTCCTTTCTCTCTGCCGTCTCCGCCACCTTCGCACTTGTCTATAATAAAAGAAAATAAAAAGTTATATATATATATATATATATGCATAGCTTGTTTCTAAATATGGAATTACTTGCATTTAATTCTAACAGGTCATCATGCAGAAACCACATAGATTGTCATTGATGGGTGAAAGGCTCGAGGACATCTCGTATTGATGTGCATTAAACCAAAATTTGTGGGGGAATTATATTATTCCTTCCGACTATTCATTTCAAAATCATGAAATCCCATTCACACAGCGTGGCCTTCGCACATTCACGAAACTTCCATTCCTTAATCTCTCTTCGCCATACCCACCATCTTCGCATTTCTAAATATGCAATAAATAAAATTTAATGCTAACAATTCATCATGCACCACCAATACAGATTGTCATTAATCAGCGAAAGGCTCAAGGAGCTTTCCCATTCATAAGTATTTAACCAATATTTAGCGAAAATTTACATTATCGGCTCTAACTGTTCATTTAAACCATCATCTGTAGCAAAGAAATCTTCTCATAAACCTATGGAATCATCTCGACAACAGTTTTGTGGAGATACAATGAACATATTCGAGCGCGAGGACCCAAACTTCCACTGGTTCAAGGCATTTTCTTATTACTAAACCTCTGCCGCAGAGAACCAAGTAATTTGGACCTCTGGGATTTCCCATGCAGGTTGTGTCCGTGAGGTTTTTTACTGTAAGGACCTGGTCTCTTGGTGCGCCGATAAATATATTGCAGAGAAAAAAATTATTCCACTGCAGGACCACTCTTCGGTTTCTTTGTCACCTCAGGTATTCCGCCAAATGCTGAAATTTCTGGAGCCAACATTGACGTTCAAAGGAGAGGATTGCAAATAGTTCATAGAAAAGCATAATAACAGATTGGACCTCTTGCCCCTTTTTTTGCAAAACCCGAATCTAGTTCTTGAAGATATTACAAGCATCCAGGTTAGTTCATTTAGAAATCCATTTCATGAAATTGCCTAGTTGTTTACAAGAATAACAGGACAGGAGTCCACATGTACTGTTTCCCGCATGGCTCTTTATATTTTTTATTTCACAGTCAACGAACAAGCCATTTTTGGTTGGGGCAGGTTAATTTCCTATGAAATCTCTTCTCAATTGTCAAACTACAAAAGGAAAAAGAAATTTTATATGTCATCCTATTTAGTTTTTGCAATAGCACATTCTTGTCGGTTTTCGCAACTGTCTCTGTCTAAGAATGTCTACTACGAATTCCACCCAATAACGTTCTAGTACTAGGCCTTGTGGAAGAACAAGGATTCCCACTGTTTTTATGAGGTTTTTAATGGCTTCCTGTCTGTTTTCAAAGTTTTGTTGTTAGGAGAAGATGCTCCCCACATATCTGAACATGCAACTAGTTTTTTGGACAAAAAGGGGACACTTGAACATTTGGATAATTACATTGTCATAAGAATTTTTGGCTCCATAGAACAACCTGCTCTCCTTCCATGTCACATTACAAACATAATGTTTGTTGTACAAGTAGCACGTCAATACAGCTACTAGTTCCATCTGCTCCAAAGGAAGAAAAAAAAACAGTTCATTCCTTTGCCTTGGAAAATAGGGGAGTTCGTGTTGAAAAACGTCAACAAAATTGACGATTTCGCAACACATTTTATCATGTCCAACCTCATATATGCTGAAGACATAAGTGGATTCAACGCCTATCATTTTTTTAGACAACATTTACAAACACTTGGCCTCGACGATTGTTTTGTAAATAAACACCTGCCCAAAAACAGTGACAATAGAAACAACAGTCCTACCTCTAATGTCGGTGACGTAGAGACAATGCAAAGTTGCACTAAATTGTACACACAATAGGGGAAATGCCTCAGTGACAAGAGTGTTCAATCCGCAAATACCACTCCAAAAAGTACGGCATCTTGGATCATCGCTCCAACGGCCAATCACAGCAACAAAGAAATCCAGAGTTCTTCAAACGGAGGAGGAGATAATGACCCTCCTCACTCTAAATTTGATAGTTCTCACAATCTTCCAGTAGAGAAGAAGAGAAAAAACAAAATAAGGCACAGAGAAGAGATGAAAATTCAGAGTGAGAACGTGGAACTTCACACTGATCTGGATACCATGTTCCTCTTCCTTGATCAGCCTGGAGACACCATTCACCATAGCCATCCAATGGACATATCCGTTACCCAAAATTTTGACGTAGATGAATCCTTAGTTTTCTAGAGCACTGTTTTTGATAGCTAGAACAAAAACTTGATAATTGAGAAAAAAAATGTTAAAAATAAGAAAGAAAAATATCGTTCAGAGTTTGACATTGCCAACATGTGGTCGTCCCAATTCTATCAACTTCACACCGCGACCGGATAAGCGTTTCATGATTCCATTGGAGGCATCGAGACCGAGAATGCCAAACTGAAGGAGTGAGTCAAAGAATTGGAAGACACTTTCATTCCTATGCCATTGCTTGTCGATCCTTTGGCAATAGCCATGCCTGACACCCTTGCACCCAATGTAAAATCATCCTCCACCCTGCTCGCATCCTGTAAAGGATATGTGAAGAACAATATAAAAAAAAGAATGGAACCGGTTACTGAGGCATGCAAAATATCACAAACCATCACTTCGCTTGGAACCAGGGAACCAATCTTGCTCGAGCTTTTGCAGGCCGAATTAAAAGATGAAGAAAATTTCTTTTTAAAAATAGTCATCCCTTTTGGCAAGATTGTCAACAATATGACATAAACAAAAAGAAAATAATAAGATCTTCCATCCAAAAACTGGATCGGCCAACTGAATGCGTGTTGGAAAGAAAAAGTAAACAACCTGCGTCTCATTGTTCAATCATGCGAACACGCCATATCAAAGAAAGATAAATTATCCACAAAGCTGTCAAATATAGACTTAGCCGGGAAAACCAACGACTTCCAAGACCCCCTCTTAATCATAAACTCCTTTCCCTTAACCACGCAAGAGTTCGATAAACAGGTTGGTATGTTTAAGACCTTGTCTCTAGAAAATTTTTACAGCATCCTTCAATTTGATCAAGCTCACGTCCATGACTGGCTAGTCAAATATGCAGTACAGAATGAGGAAACTCATCAGGCTCTATCTAATCTTTCTATCGACCTCCAGGAATTAGAAAACGATATTTTCAACATAAAAATCCGGAATGAGATCAATGTCGCCCTAATGAGAGGATACATTTAGGAATGGCTCAAAAGACAATTGAAACAGGCCGCCGATGAAAGACAACAGGCAATTGTGCTTGAAACCGCAATCGTCGGCGACATCGATGAAACGACAGCCATAAGAAAATAGCCAAAGGACTCATATGTACCCTCACTGTAAGTTTACTCATCGCATTTTTCTTTGTTTATCAACCCAGTCATTCCAGTTTCTTAAACATAGACGTTATTCCAGTTTCTTAAACACAAATGTATAGGTAAAAACTTCTACCTTTCCATTTATTTTATTTTGCAGCTATTGCACTCTATCATCTTTCCACAATCATGTTTCTTGTACATATTTTTCTAATGGTCCGCGGAAGCCCCAATCCCAATTTACATGACAAACGCATTCAAATTCCGGTTTATATGTAACGAATTTTATTTTTTTTGTATATTTCAAAATTTTCAGTAGTATGTAACAAACTTTTATTCTTTGACACATTTCAAATATAAATGCATTTGAATTTTTATATGTTACAGACTCTATTCTTATCTTTCACCACTGTGTATGGCAAATGCATTTAATTTTTAATATGTTACAAACTTTTATTCTTATCCTTCAGTAGTCTGTTTGGCAAATGCATTTACCCTTTTATATGTTACAGACTTTTCTTTTTTTATATATTTCAAAATAAATGGTGCTCAATAATGAAAAATGCATTGACACCATATATTTTATATCATATATTTTTATCTTTCAACAGTCCATATGGAAAATGCAATTAAATTTCCAAATTTATTCTTGCTCTGCCAACTGTGATATTCTTGCTCAATCATTTACTTTTGCCCCATCTAACGTGATATACATGTTGCACACAACATTTCCGTGATATACATTTTGCACCGAACATTTCGTTTCATTTACAATTCCACCACATTTTCCACAATTTGCTTTCTAGCCTCGTTGGCAGGGACTCAGCTACCACTCAGCCTTGTTATAAAATGGAAGTTCATTGTTATTATAAAATGGAATCTAAATGTTTTTTTTTTTTTAATTTGATTTTGTAGAAAATTTGGTGAGAAATAGTTGGACTTTAAGAGTTTTTTTTAGCACACTAATACTAAATTCAATTTAAAGAAAAAAAAACACACATCCATTTCATATAATTTCTTACAAATTTACATGGCAAACCCAATTTAGCTTTAAACATAGAAACAATAGCTTATACCCATTGTCCAACTTTACTATTACTATTAGATGTTGGGTTTCTAACTCTTAAGATAATTTATGAGTAGTGGTTTCAGTTTTGCCATAACAACTACAATTCAATTTTTTCAAACGATATTGGTTGAGCAGGAAAGGATTGAGGAATTATCATCATGAGATTTTCACATATATACTTTCACATAACCTTGTGATCTTGAGGTTGAAAAGGGAGGTAGGGGTTAGCGTTTTAACCCTGAATCGGCCATTCTTGAACCAGAAAACGTTGGGCATATTACATGTGATCTTGAGGTTGAAAAGGGATGTGGGGGTTAGCGTTTTAACCCTGAATCGACCATTCTTGAAACAACAATGTTGGGCATATTACTCGTAGCAAGCAGATCCAAAATATCTTCAATATAGATGTCTAAAACAGAAACATTGACCTTCAATTTCTGTTCGAAAACCCCATTTCATTTACATTATTTGGAACACCCAAACATGGTATGGATTTTTCTAGTAAGGCCATAAGGCCATACATGATACTTCTTCTAAAAGGTTTAAGATGTTTTAAAAATAATTTTATTTTATGCTTGGTGTACTTTGTACATCTTGAGAGTTACACATCTTTGACAATTACACATCTATGTAAATAAATGAAAAGTTTATCTATGTAAATAAATGAAAATTTTAAATAAACTCCAACCACGTGATTGGTTTTAGCGTTAATTTTCAGGGTGGATAAGATAGTCCACAGATGTCCAATTTTCTAAACGTAGACAATATACGCTGAATACATAAAATATAAAATACAAATTCTTTACACAGTAACGCTCTTGTAACAAAATGAATCCAATGGGTCCCTAACTTCTCAAGTAGTGTTTGAATTATTTGTTATGGGATAACTTTCAAATCCCAATCATATAAATCATATGACGATAGTGGTAAGAGTGTCCATATCGTTTGTGAGCTTAACACTATCTCTAATTTTTTGGGATTGGGTTAGACGACACTTTTTCATCTTTAAATTGTAAAACTGAGTATTGAATTTAATTTATTTGGTGGCACGTAAGAGAATGAGAGACCAAAGATGTAACCAACTAATTCACTAATATCACCTTTTACAAGTTTTCAATACATGCCTTTCTAATTTTATTATATTAATTATATATATTTTAATAATAATATTTTTCCTCTTTAAATAATATATACTTTTAATTATTAAATTTATTTAAATTATAAAATAAAATTTGAAAATCCATATTATTCTTTTAAAATATTCATCAATCATTTATCTTATAATTTATATTCCTTCTTAGACTACAATTATTTATCTTAAAAATTTTAAACTACAACCATTTATCTTAAAATTTATATTTCTTCTTATCATATTATCAATTAATATTAATTAAATCATTTTTAGATTACACAATGACACATTCTTAGAATTATAAATATAACTTTGAAAAATAATAAAAACATATTAAACAATATAATCACATTTTTAAAATCTTAAATAATGATTAACTATAATAATAAGAAAATTCTATTATATATTAAAGAATCAAAATTGTAAAATATATTAAATAAAAAATTCTAATGTATAATCTATATAAGGGAATCAAAATATAATTCTATATAAGGTTATCAAAATATAATCTAAAGGTAACCAATTATAAATTCTAACGCATAAATTGCAGTCTTACCAGCGTACCTTTATAGTTCACTTATGAACATGAAATCCTATAACTGTTAACAACAGTTTAACTCGAACGCTGGAATAATCAAGAAGTGGTTGTGTTATAAAGTAAGAATGAACAAGTGGATGTGTTATAGATTCTCAATTAACTTAGATAAATTTAATTACATTCTCAAACAATAACATGACTTCAATCAACAATTAAATTGTTTTTATACTATCAAACAATAATATTAAATAATAAAGTGGATAGGTTTATATTTATTGATAATGTGCACAATTAATGATCTTTTAATTTAAAAGTCCAATTTGATGGTTAGCAATAAAAGATGTTAGTATATTCTTCCTCCTCCTTTCAAATCAATGAATAGAATTCATTATCATTTATGAATGCATCAGTTAAGGAATTACCTAATCATTTCCTATTACTTTTTCACATTTACTTAATCATATTAAAAAATTATTGTAAGACCATATAATTAACATTTAGATAATTAACAAAAATTAATATCTGTATAAGTTTTTATTGTCACGTTTACATAATTAAACCATGAATTGAAGTGTTGAAATGTCACATTTGGAGTATGAATGACATTCATTTTTTTATGGAGTGTGGGAATCTAAACCCCTTTCTTATCGATAGATTATTTAGTGTAGCATGGGGTTTTACCTGCATGCCCAACGTTCTTTTATTTTTTTCATGTTACTGGGTTTTGTCATAAAATCAAAGACATTAACATTTCTAATATCTTTGGGTAATACATACATTTTATTATTTATTACGCCAAAAGACGTATACCTATTTGAGATGGCACAATTAATCACCTTTTAATCTAAAATTCTAATCTGATGGCTAACAATTGAAAATGCTAGAATATTCTTAATCATCTTCCCAAATCAATGAATGTGATTTACTCTTCATAACTTCCTTGTATTTTTGAGTTAACCTGTTTACTTTTTAACATTTACCTAATCATATTAAGAAATTACTGGACCACCATATGATTGTCACATTTAACTAATTAACCTTTGGAATTACCACATTTAAGATTAACTTTTAGATTTCCTCCGTTCTATGTGCGTTTCAGCTGTTCTTGAGTTTCAATTCACGAGAGTGTTGTCTATCCAGATAACTTTCGGCATTCACCAGCCGCAACACCAGCCACTTTGCAGCTGTGCTAATAATTAAGTATGAAGAAGAAGTTAGGTATGAAAGGAATATTAAAATTATATGGGGCTTTTTTTCATTAATTCTCTTGAAACTAATTAATTCTCTTGAAACTGTTTTAGTGAGTTTTATTACATATAAATACATTGATGTTACGTCTACTGCTTGGGTTCATCGCAAGTGCCAAGTCTGGTGGTTTTGGAATTTTGCAACTTTTGAGGCTTCTATAGTAGTAGCACACGAATGGTTTGACCAGGGCCATACAAAGGGCCACCACTCACTCGACTGGACGCAGAGACCACCTAGCCTGCTTGAAGGGACCATCGACGGAAAATATCAGAATGCATGCCACACATGGATATAGAATGAGAAAATGAATTCAACCGAATGCACGCCACGCATGGATATATAGAATGAGAATATATAGAATGAGAATGAATTCCTTTCGCTTGGAGTTACTAGATCATCGAGTTACATTCGTCGGGTGGTAAGGGATCTATATATACTGAAGGGGATCTATCCAAGCCAAAGTGAAGATATCGGACAAGACTTTCCAATGGAAATTTCTTGTAGAAAGAGGAGTGGTGAGAATTTTACAACATCTTTGTTGACTCTCTTATTTTTATTTTATTTAAAGACTGTTCACTTTGTTAATTATCATGGATCGCACATGTGACAGGGTCACGTGATCAGACATGTGCCAGATTTTCGGTACACAGACAAGTGATCGACTTACGTGTCAAACTGTTAGCGTTTAATTCCTTGAAACTAAGCGAAGGGCCGCCACATCGGCATTCACCGAACCGAGCGAGCCCCGAGACTATCGAGAAGACGTCTAAATCGTCGTGGAGAAAACGAGTCATCTGGGCCCCTCTTTTGGATGGCCTTTTTTTCGACAAATACCAAACTTTTCGCGTGCATAATCTTAATTACCTCCCTTTCTCTGTACACACGGCGTTCTAATACCGTTGTTACTTATATCTTGCATTTTATTTCATACTGGAAGACTGTGTTGAATATGTATTCGATCACGCCGTTTGACATGGAATATCATGGTTCCCAAACCTTTCGACGTTGACGAGAAATATTTGGGTGTCACACAGAAAGCAAAAACTGTGAGCGAGTGTGATGAAAAGTACAAATCCAGATGGGGATTTGTACAATTCCACCGAAAAGCATGATCTGTTAACAAAAATTGCACGGGATTTGATCTGATAAAAACTGGTATTTGTTACGGTTTATTTTTTAATGACGGGAAGTGGTATTGGCTACTGTTTATTTTTATAACTTTTGAATGACTTTCAGTACGGGACTTGCTTTTAATTGGTACCAAACTTTCGGGTGGCTTGTATGGTTTATGCTTCGGAGATCCTTTTAGCAAACTTGACCACACAACTCCAAACATTGTTTTTTAAGAGTGATCCAGGAATTGGAAAAAGAAATAACAATCCAAGCCAATTTCTAAAGTAAGTATTAGTTATACTATATTTCCTTAATGTTTAGATCACTAATAATAATATATTAGTGAAATCATATTAATATATTTAAAAAAAATTATTTTCCTAACTTTAATCTTTTTCTAATCTAATATTCATTAACATTTCTATCCACTCCTTAACTCAAACTACCCTCTTTCTTTCCACATTAATTCTAATCAAACATATTTTTTTTTATCTATTTATTAATTTAATCTTATTAACATTTCTATCCACTTCTCAACTCAAACTACCCTCTTTCCCTCCACATTAATTCTAACAAAACATAAAATTCTTATCTATTTATTAATCAATTGAGGTAGGTGATTAAATTTTGTTAACTACCAAACTAAAACCAAAATTAGTTAACATAAAATTCTTATCTATTTATTAATCAATTAAGGTAGGTGATTAAATTTTGTTCACTACCCAACTAAAACCAAAATTAGTTCGGCCACACATTTGTTGCTTGGCCTGCCACATATGTTAATGAACATTTAAATTCTTCTATTACTCTAGAAGCTTGATGGCCGTCTTTCTATGTTTTTGTTAAAGGAATATTTTGACTCTAGGTTTATTTTTCAATTTAATATTAAGAGAATATAATTTATATTTCATACTAATTAGACTTTTATTTATTTATTTGGTTAAACCATTAAAAAATAAAGATAAATATCATATTGTAAAATAAGAATAATATTAAAAATATTATTAT
>JASDQU010315556.1:0-10844 GCA_032191745.1 Picea mariana
AAAGTATGTTGAGTGGGTACTCATTGAATGTGGAACTTAATTCTGCTTTATCTACACTTGAAATTTGAATAAATATGTACGAAGATAAATTGAAAATATAATTAAAAAAATAACAATTTTCTTTTTTTCTATTTAAAAATTTATAATTCTTATTTTATTATTTTCAAACCTCAAATTTTTTTAATATAAATAATTTCAAATTTTACACAAATATCTTCATTACAAAAATAATTATCTTCATTAAAAAAATAAGATTATGTCCAAACTATAGGTAAATAAAAACTTTAACTTCATGCAATCTCCAAACAATGTGCAAATTGCCATCTCCAAGTAATGTGCAAGTAGTAACTTTAACTTCAAGGTCCTTGACTAAATACTTTTCTAATCAAAATTCTAATGTGCAAATAGTAACTTTAACTTCAAGGTCCTTGACCAAAAACTTTTCTAATCAAAATCCATCAAAATCTCCTTATCAAGGAAACAATTAAATATTTAGGTTTAGAATTAGATGGCTTTCCTTTGCTTAATTGTTAAGGTTGCTGACTTCCACTTATTTATACACCTCAAAATTTTGTTGACTTGATACCCTCCTCAATTCTGGTGAATAAAACCTCCACCCTTAGTGTCACTACAAATATCACTAATTCAATTTAAAAATCCCGTGACATATTCAATACCGTTCTATTTTTAATAATTTTAAAACCTTCTTAGGAATATGATATTATTTTATTTATAAATTTTCAATAACTTTTGGGGTTTAGAGAGATATGTATGATTTTGTGTTTAACTTGGAATTTATTACTTTTAAATAATAATAAAAAAGAATTAAGTAAATGAAAATTGTATATATCAAATATATTCTTAATCTATTTTAAATTACAAAATAAATGATTTACATCTTTAAAAATTTAATCCTTTTCCATATTTTATAAAACCAGAATTAAAATAAATCTATACTAATAAATACCTCATACTGATAAATCAACTATATACTATTCCTCAACAATAAAACATAAATCAAACTATATACAGAACCTGAGTTAAACCGATTCGAAACCAAAGGTTATATACCAACCTGCAACGTTTCGAATCTCAACAAAAATTTAGCATGGCATAGAAGACTAGAAATTCGTGGAGAACCAATGGGAAAAATCCACCGAACTTATAATTAAATACAAACACGGGTACCGAGGATCCTTTACCGTGCAAACACATCTCAATTTAACTCCATTAATTGCGGATGCATGGACGAGAATATATGAAATTTGGAAAGATACTAAGCAAAGAAGAATCTTAAATATTTAAAGATTTTTCTTTTCTATTTATTTTTTAATGGTGTTGTATTCCATATAATGCAGGAAATTTCTAAAATTTTATATAAAAGAAATTTATTTTGATGATGTTATGTCAAGTGTAATTTTATAATAATTTTATGTTATGCACAAGTTGTCATTGTGTTCATAAAAAAAAGTTATTCTTATGACAAAATTTTAAAAAACACGAAGACAATTTTAAAAATAAACTTGTCATAAAAATATTTTACTTGATTAATAGGAGTGTCCATCAAATTTATACTATAATCTCCACCATCACACCTTGACCAATTATAAGAGTATTCAAAATTATTTATTAAAAACAATAATTTCTTTAATCCAACAATAATTGCCTAATCAAATTTCTATAATAAAAAAACCAAATACATAATAATAAAATAAAATAAAATAAAATATTTCACAATTTTAATCTAATAATTCACAATAATTCAATTACATATATTAATTATTCATTACCCATTTGGGCTAGACCATAGGGCTAATCATTGTTTTAATCTAACATTTTCATGATTTTTGAAAATAGATAGATTCATAATAACCAGGATAATGATTATGATCGTTTCTATCCACTAAAACCAACTATAGTATATCAATCACTAAAACCAACTATAATATATCAAACTTTAAGAAAAAAAAACTATAAAGAAGTCATTAGTTTGATTTAGAAATTTATTTAAAGAAATCTAACTACTCATTGAAAATGTCATCTAGTGTTAAATAGTTGGACTTGCTCAAAAGTGTAAAGAATACAGGAAATAGTTAATAGTTATTATCATAGATTTTTTTTATAAAGAGGTGACATTCTATATATAAAATATGAAGTATCGTGTGGATATTTATTTAAAATAATTTGACTTTTTTCTAATAAGGTTAAGCATTTTACAATTTTGATTTTCTTTTTTGTTATTATTAGAATTTGATAGTAAAATATTTATTGAAATTGTAATTTTGGATTGTTTAGATCATTGTTTTTAATGCATATATGTATTTTTAGCCCTTGATATCCTTTATGCAACATGCTTTTGCAATGTTAACAATTGTTATATGCAATTTCATCAATTCAAATCAATTCTTTCTATATTTTAGGCAAAAAACTGCTAGTTCCCTTCCCATTATTTTGAGTGCCTAGAAAATAAAAAATTTGTAGAATAATTGAACTTTTTTTTCCTCCGAAGAAAAGTCTTATCTTTTTATTTTTTAAAAATGTACATTCTAAACATGCTTGTATGAAACAACATTTACACAAAAAGCACTAGAGTGCTTACAATTTAGCTAGAGCTCCAAAGAACACTAAAGTGCTTAATAAATATTGAGCTCAAATAAAAAGGATTAAAAAATMTAACATAAGAAAACTAAATAACTTGAAACTCCCATGCAAGGGATAATGACCTCAAAAAACAGGGTTCAAGGACACCAAAAGCATATATTTGCCACCATATCCATAAGAATTGAGGCTTGCAAGCACTCTTCATAAACCTTCATAAATCCTAAGGTTAATAACCCATTCAAAGAAGCAAAATCACATAAGGGACAAATGCTATAGCCCACAACTCCCACAGTAGGGAGCTAGCAATCGAGCCAACATGAATCAAATGTTGAAAAAAACAACAAGTTTCCCTGATAAAAGAGGGATGCATTACTGAACTTAAAATTTGAGAAAAAAACCATACCAATTGATAACTAGTGTGAACCCACAAAAATTAGAGAAGAAATGTTGGAGTAACTAAACTCCTTCGCCCATATCACCTTAGGAGCCACCATGCGGATCTCTCCAAAGAACACATCACACATGAGCCCTCCAAGACCCATAAAAACCAACACACACAACACCCTCCTTGAAGAGATACCATTGAACAAGATAATTGAGAGTAGATTTGAAAATCCAATCACAGAAAGAGAAAACTCAAGTAATGATTATCTTCCACCTATAGATACCCCATCGAACAAATAAATAGGGCACCATAAGAAGTGTAGGCTCGGGCATAAAGTATGGCCACCTTCCATTAACTGATCAAATGAACCAAACCAATGCACCAACACCTTCCTCCTGCACCAAAACCTAAACCCTTTCATGACCTTCTCCAAAAACACAGAGCAATAATGACTCCTAACATCGGATATAAGCTACTGAAATATCTTGTAGAGAACACCATTTATTCACAATGCCAAAAATACATTGAGAGAATTTGGTTTGGCCAAAAACCATCAACATTGACGGGTAGTCTAATCACCCACCACCTACATCCTAAAGTCCCCCCCAAGCAGTATGCTAATCTCACACCCCTAGAGAAACCATTTTTACTTCCATATTAATTTGACTTATTAGATATGTGTTAAGCTTGTTTTCCTCTTGTATTATGAAGTTAAATTTCTTATGTTTGGCTAACTACATCTCAGTAAATCACTTACCATTGAGGAGTGCAAGTGATCCAGATGTCCTTTCCTAGGGTGGAAATCAAGGCCCACCTAATTTGGGGTTATTAATATTTTTGGTTGAGTCTTTTGAAGCATAAGGATGTCCTTGGTTGGGGGAATTTATAGGCAACTCTGTGGAAACAAGCCCACCTTTTGTTGGAGGCACTTCAAGGCAACACATTGAGCTCTAGGAGGGTCGGTTCTAGGAGTGTAGTTCCTTGCGGAATATGAGCTCTAGAAGTTGTCAGTGCCTAAGGATCAACACCTTGACCAAGTATAAGGATGTTATTGGGTGAAATCCCCATTTATTTAGTTATTTAATCCTCCTTATGTATGAGGTAATGGTTGGTTGACTACAACTCAATTTTTCTTTGATCATTAGGGAGTGAAAGTGGACAAAAATCCTTTGGAAGGAGTGGAAATTTGATTGGATATCTATTTATGGAATACCATAATTAGGCATTAATCAATATTTTTGGTGAAAGGGTATCATAATGATAAACAAAAAATAATTTACCACCCCCAAAATGTATCCTAAATAAGAAAATGATTAGCAACCATATTAAAAGGTAATTAGTAAGATTAATTGCATAATTAATCAAACTCATTTTCCCCTCAAAAAACGTTTTTGGCTATAATATTTTGTAAGAGATATGATATGTGGTAAACTTGTTTTATGCAATAAATGATATGGGGTTAACTTTCCGTTTTTAAATATTTTACTAAGTGGGTTAGTGAGGTCTTTGAATATTTGGAAAATCTCTCATTCTTTTCTCCTTTTGGATTTACCCGAAACCCATGTTCGAACTAGACCATTTACATTGCTTAAATGAACCCTATAAGACAACCTTATGAACATATTAGGTTGGATAAGCTTCTTGAACAAACCTAATGAGAAAAGAAAAAAAAAATCATATTCAACACCCCACTTGAATGAACATTGTGAGAACACAATTTTAACAAATTAGGTCACATGACCTACATAAACAAACACCATGATCAAATAATATTGGATGTGATCCTTTAACAAGCCAAATGGGATGTAAAAATGATTGTGATCCATTGGTGTGGATTTAATTTATCCATTCATAACGATTTATTAATTTATTTGTTTTCTCAGGATGTATATTTTGGAAGATGCATTTTTTTAAGGCTTGATTGTAATTTTTTGGGGTTCCATTAATTATTGAAGGTGCATGAAATAAACTATGGTTTATAAAACAAGTATATGTGTTATTGTAGAAAAACATTACGGGTTTCAAAATAATTTCAAAATCAATTATTTTCTCATGAGGTTTTTTTTTATTATCAAATCTTTAATTTATTGATTGCTTCCTACTAGGATTGAAGGTACATGCAATAAAGAATTGCTTGATGGAAAAAGATCAAGAAAATGTGTAGAAGAATCCTTGAATCTACTTAACTAGTTTTTTTTAGTTCACCCATAATTGATTGTGGCTTTAGGTATTTGAACCTATGGTTTTTATTGTATAAGCTAAAATGGTTTCTAAGGAGATTCTAACTAAGTTTCTTTACGTTTAATTAATGTAAGTGCTAAGAATCCTTATTTTTCATGGCCCTTTATTTTGATTTCTTGATTTATGTTTTGCATTTAATTTAATTTATGTTTGTAAGCAAGGAATAACAATCATTTATCAAATATTGTATATGCATGACACTCAATTTACCCTTAATATTTGATATATAAATCTGTTAGAAGTTTCAATTTTGTTGGGATGCAAAGTTAAAATCCTAATTGTGAGGAGAAAAGAAATCAAATGATCTTATTAAAGGAGGTTAGATATTATTTAGTATTTATATTATGCCTATATAAATGGACTTATTTTTTCATTGTTTCTTTCTAATTTGGAGATCTTTTGTGTAATATGTTTAGCACATTTGAACATCCTATTCTGATTGTAATTTTTTTTTTTTTAATTAATCATATACAATGTAAACCTTAATATCACATTGCCACATAAAGAACATAATCCATTGCAACCATAAATTTTGGAAGAATCTTTCTTAATACTTGTTGAAGAGGACACTCAACAAGAAAAATGATTAAAAATGAGGGATAATTATCTCTACAACAACAAAAGTCATGACAATTATCTAGAATCAATAAAACATATTGTTGGAGTGATGATCATGCATCTAGAAATAATGATGTTCATGTCCCACCTATTCATAGGTCTATACCTTATCAATTGTGATGTCATTCAACTATGTAGTGTGTTAGGGGCATTGTTCCAACCTTTAATACAATTGTTATTCTTAAAGGAGAAAATGGTTTAGGAGAAATCATTATCTCCAAAGTTACTAATGAATTCCATATGAGAATCCTAGAGTTAGCATGCTTGGATCCTTGTGGTGATGATCCAAATATGTACATTGTTGGTAGCAACACATGGACACGTAGTATGCATGATGTTTTTCTTGTGCATATGGTGTACACACATAAAGTTGACAAGCTTGTTCTACACCATCCTTCATTAGCTAAAATAGAATTGCAATGATATTATAGTGCTTTAGATGAATATCATTAAATAGGTTCCATTACGGTCATCAAGAGAGGATATTATATAGGATCCAATGTATATGTGCCTCCTTTATTTAGAAATTGTTGTTTCATCAAGATTGATAGGAAGAAATTCATTAAAATGTGCAAGTTTTGGTATAGATCTTAAATCCATTTGATTTTACCATTATGTTAGGCATGCATTTCTATATTTATTATGTAAACGTGCCTAGTTTGTTTGAACATGAGTCATTGAAATTTCCATATTGAACAAAAGTGTTGGATTGTTTAGTAGAGGTTTTTGTTGGTGGAACATTTTGTTGGGTAAGAATGTTCAAAAATCATGTGGATGTTATTGGTAGCTTAGCTCTGATATTCTTGAAGGTGTGAATTTTCATCCACATGAAGTGTTTTAAAAAAAACAAGGTTTATTAATACCCATTAATATCAATGATGATGCATATAAGTGTGTGTATTCTAGATTCATTTCATATCAAATATTTCTCTTTATGCTATGTAATGTTATCTTCATTTTTGTTGTAGGTATTGTTGATGTTTTCTTTGTTGTGAGATATATTGAAAAGTGGGGCATACACTTGAAAGGGATAGTCATTTTTTTTTCATTTTGTTCTTGAAAGGGATAGTCATTTTTTTTTCATTTTGTTGCTATTAATGATGTAAATCACACCACTTTCTAACTTATTTCAATAAAAGGTGATAGTGAAATTATAACTACTAGAATATGCAACACACAATACATTATTGACATAACTTTGAGTCTTGCAACCACATCAAATTACAATGTCACAATATTCAACTTACTCAATCCTTGGGGATGAAATGATGTCATAATCACATAAAGTATTAAAACATGATACACAATGAAGCTTATGTGTAAATTTCATGATTGAACCAAAGTTTCATGGTTACTTTTGAACTTATTGTGATGCATTATATACCTATTGTGATTTTGAAGAAGTCCAAATTACTAAAGTCTACCATTAAAGGCTAAGAGGATTTTAAAGTGGTTTTTTTCTATACGTGGCCAAATTTTCTTAATAGATGTCAACCAACTTTTAGCACATTGAGACATTAGACTCAACCTTGAGCCATTAGACTCAACCTTCTAGTAAATGGTGAGTGGAACCAACATTTGGATTTTTCTATTTGTGTAATAACCCTACAACCATGTGTGCAAGTACACTTTTCATGGGATACACATTGATGGGACCTTAATTATTGTTGTTAAGGATTAGGAATGAGCACTAGTGCACTCCATCTGGAGTTGTAAAAATTCTATTATTGATTAAGATATATATGTATTTTTTTTTGTGTAATAGCTATGGTGAATTCTATGTTTTAATATTTATGAATATTTTACTAGTTATTTGAGTTATTTCCATTTTCATATATAATTGTTGTATTATCAATGATTGTTTATACTTACTTGATCATTCTAGTTGTAGGTCATTCTGTTGTAATACATTATGAAGAAGATTTTCCTTGATCATATACTTACTTGCTAAGTCCCAGGGTTTGTGTTTGTGTTTGAATTTGAATATAGTGAAATTTGAAAAGTATTCATCAATGCAAACAAATATGATATAAATTTCTCTTAGATTCGATAAAAACAATTGAACTCAAGTAAAAAATATATTCCAGTTAACTTAATTAACTTCATATAATTGAATTAAAAGCAGATACAAATATTTTCTTACTTCAAATTCATAACTTGTAGTTGAAGACAATTTTGAGAAATCTAGAAGTGTACTGTGATACACCATGTAAAATACTACAACCATATGTTTTCATATATTGTCAAAAGTATTTTTGTGAATTTTGGCATGCATTTTATAGAGTTGTGTCACTTTGGATGAGATTTGGATACTCTATTTTTCACATAAAATTCAATATTTGGGAAAGAAAATAAGATAACATAACATACTTTTAGTAATTTCCAACAAATTACCAAAAATAGGCCATGCTCAATACAAATGTATCGATACAATTTGTACCCAATGACTGATATTGCATCATGAGTGTATTTGATTATGTGTTGATCTAGGTGGATATCGGTGGCCACACACCTCTTCCATTGACTCATAACAGTTCCCCATCTTGGCATCTTTTTTATAGTTTTTTAGGTCCCAAACTTTTAACATGTTTTTTAGGCCCTAAACAACAATTTTTTGGCCCTATGATGGATTAAGGTTGCCATGGCATGCCTAATCCTTGACTAAAATTGTTCTTCTTATCCATATTTTTCCAACAAGATATTGTGCACTCCAAATGGAATTTGTATGCGAAAGTTGCGGCTTTGGAAAGATGGCATATCAACTTCACTCCCCAAGGCCCTCAATCCTTTTTCCACTTCATCTCTTAGGGTCATGGTTTTGGATATTTAGGGGTTTTTCCTCTTAAGGTTTAGTACTTATGTTAAAAGGACATTTTTGGCCTCTTGTAATGGGAAAATTGCGAATGAGTGTAGCTGACACCTCTCTCTTCAAAGATGAACTATCACCATTCTATCTAGTTTGTATTGTTTTTCATTTCAGAATATTTTCCTATTTCATTTATTAATAGAATTTGGTTCTCATTGTGTTATTATGATCTCTATAATATTTATATGTGTGTTTTTCCATTCGTATTCGAACCTTTCATTTTGTTCTCTATACAATCTATATCAGTGATATTAGAGAAATATGCTCTTTGTTATTTCTCAAGGTATGTCCTCGATGAGTTAAAGGAATAAAGAGTTGGGTTGCAAACTAATTTCTCTTGGAGAAGACCACTCTCTCCGACCCAAGTGGCCTCTCATGGCAGATGGAAAGAGATATGACATAGCATAAGATCCTATCAAGTTGTATCTTGAGGAATCCATCGTGCAACAAAGGAATGAGATGATGGATAATTTCACATAGATCCTTTAATGATTGCCAATGATGGTCGAGACACCTTCAAAAAGAAACCTTTTAAGAGGTGTGACATCCTTCAAGGTTCAAGCTAACTTTGACATTCCTTTATTTGAAGGAAATATAGATGCAAATGCTTTGGAGAAATGATTAATTTGTTAGAGGGTTATTACTCTATTCAACTATTTCCAGACATCCAAAAGATCACCTTTTCTCTCCTTAAGACCCTTCCCCATGTCAAATATTGGTGGGAAAGTTATTGGGAGAGACATGATGGAGATGAGTACACATCATTTAGGATAGAACCCACTTGAGTATATTTTTTTTATATCCTCAAGGAGGAATTCTACCATGTTGGAAACTATGATGACCAATACACAATATGGACAAGTCAGTCTGTGTTAGGAGAGAGACCATATAGTGTTGGAGTATACCAATATCTTCCATATATTGCACTCAAATTTGAGTATTAAAGACTTCAAGTGGAAACTAGTTTTGAAGTAGCATAGTGGCCGACACAGTGATCCAGATTATTTTCGGCACAAAATTGTAACAACCCTAATTAATTCTTTAATTATCATGATTAATAAATATTAGTTTAATAAATTATTAACATAGATTTTTTTGAAGACTTTATTATAATATAATTGTTATTGGTAGTTGAACCAATTTATGGAGGGGGAATAAGGTGGTTGAGTGATTAATGAGGGGAAGGTGGTTGGATAAGCAAGGAGAAGGAAGAAGGAAAGGGGAGGACTCAGGAAGGAGCAGGTCTTTCCGGTTGAGTGATATTTTCATTTCATGGCAAGGTGAGAAATTTTGAGAGGGAGAAGGTGAAGGGAGGAAAACAGTTTGAGCTGCATTTGTTTTACTTGCAGCTTGCTTGAGGACTCTCACAAGGGAAAGTGTTGCTGGGAATTTTGGGCTCAGGGGCTAGGAAACCGTAAGGAATCATGGAGCTAGGGAGTTGGAGAGGTTGTTCCTAGCTGGCTGGGAGGTTACTCAGTTTGGGCAGGATCCATCAGCTTCAAATTCAATGATGCAGGAGCATCTTTCCACCTCGATGGATGCATCAATAAAACAACACATCAACACGCATTTGGAGATAAGGAGAGGCACCGACCCTCTCATTTTTAAAATTTGAATTGTAAAATTCTGTAAATTTATGTGTAAGGGTGATAGAATGCTAAAGCCATGCCTTTGGACAGGTGTAATATACCAGATATAAAATGTATACAGAACAAAAATAAAATGCTAGTAATGGAAGAATAACAACAATATAACCACAACATTCACCACAATAACAGTGAAATGATATAAGAATAACAACATAAATAACACTTTGAATCTGAAAGCAATGTTCAAGGGCCTCTTCGAGGGGGAAACCTCCAGTTGAACAGAGCTCTATTACAATAATATCCAAGGTAGGGATCTCATACCCTCGACTCCTATTTATACTAAAAAGAAGCATCTAGAGGAAGATCCTTCTAGAAGCAAAAGCTTTTATTAGGTCTTCTTACATCCACCTTATTCTATTTTACTGAAAGGCATTATTAATATTGACCTTTATTACATCCGAATATATTGTTCTACCTATGTGCGGGTTAGGACCCTAACATGTCCGCCCCCTTAAAAACAACCTTGTCCTCAAGGCTTGAGATG
>JASDQU010315559.1:2774-13377 GCA_032191745.1 Picea mariana
AATTTACTTTGAATTTTTTGGCAGGGTCGACTTCTCTTTATGGGTTTCTTATTTCTTTATTATTATTCTCCTTGGGCCGAATAATATTCTAGGGTTTCCACACATCTTTTTAATCGTTATCGTACCTCTAGAATATTTTAATCTAAGTACAAAGGTTACACTTGGAAGTTAATACCTCCCATAACTACCAAAAAATCAACAAAATACACCTTGGATCACATCTCAGAGTCTTTGACTCAATCTCACGTTCTTTTGTTTACTCCTATGAAGTTCATAGGAATTTTACCATTTTAGAACACCCATTTCGTGAAGGTCTTGCACTCCTTCCCAACACCTCACCAATCACTAGGGTGCTTAACCTTGGCCCTAAATATCCATAGAACCATGATTGAAAAACATGTGCCTATCAGATGTCATAATGTTGGCACTGACCCTTCCATCATAACGCCATCCCACTAGATTCCAACCCAATGCCATAGAGTTGATCTGATAGGTCGAACTACCAGATTTTCGGGCTTATTGGGTACCAGTTTTATCGAGAGTTTCGGGCCACCAGAATTTTAGGGCCTTACACATAACACCATTCCAAACTCTATTCATTTCCCCGATCCTGTAAATCACTACTGGTTCATCAGGGTGATTGGCCACCGAGCCATCGACCACTAGTCTTCTCACCTATGCCTTTAACAAATTTGGTTCCATTCCAGTTGGTTATTGGAATATTGGGTGCTGATATCATTGATTCTCTCATATGTCGGGTCTATCGGGCCCTCAAAATAAACACTTAGTTTCTCATTTCATCGGAATCGGTAATTCACTTTGATCTATCAATATTCCTTCCCGAAACAAGGAATGGTTGGATCATGGCTTCCTCACAATATTATTTCTAGAGCTAGATCATTGTCAATCCTTCCACTAATAGACAATCAATCTTTTTCCTCACTCAAATATGTCTTCTCCTTGCCCTATAGATCTACAACATGCTCCTGGCCTCCACATGCATACACATTTGGATTCAAACTTATGGATTTATCAACATTTATTCACACATATTGACCCATAAAATAGAACTCACGAAAATACACAATAATACATTTAATTATATCGATCTCAAATACAATACATCCTCTCTGGGCCAAGCCACCCTCTCGACTGGTTTTACATTGTACCAAACCTCCCCTCAAATTCTCTAAAGGATTACATTATATAGAGAAAAAATACAACAACGATAAGATCATGAAAATATTCGATCCATCCTTAACCAAATGGCTAACATCTCTCGGAATATAAAAAAAAAAACCCTGTTTTTTACACACTTTTTGAAGAAATCGTGTCCTCAAGGCCACGTTGTGCCTTCCATAAGCTTCTAGTTTTTTAATTTGATTTGTCTTTTTTTTCTCTTGCATTAAACTCCCAGGGTAGAAAATGTTTTATGACCTCCCGGTCATGTGTCTTCATTGTTGCTTCATCTTCATTCTCTAGTCTTCCTTTTTCTTCATGCATCACTCCATCATACATTGAGCTTCTCCTCATGCTCAACAATGAACTACAACCAAGCCTTTCCTATGTAGCAAACCTCCACACCTACTACCCAATACCTCATCAATATTTCTCTCGAGCTTGACCTTTTGGTATCACTGGTTCTTTCTCCTAGAACCCTATGAACACCCTCTACTCTAGGATTGTACAACTACCCACTCACATCCAGAAAAATATTTCCCTAGGATCTGATACCACTTGATGAAATCAAGTGCCACACTCTGATACCACTTGATGAAGAACAATTATGTGGGATTGAGTTTTGTATGTGTTCAGTCCTGAGACCTGTGGGTTATCTTCCCACATGTGGACTGGTCACATCCATGGGAAAAATAAACTCCTAAATCTCCCTCAAATACACTCTAGATCATATCTAGGAGTCGTCAACTCAGTCACACATGATTTCATTTCCCCCCATGAAGTTCATAGTAATTTCACCATTTTTGAACAATCATTTCATGCAGGTCTTGTGCTCCTTCCCAACACCTCTCCAATCGCTTGAGCACTTAACCTAGGTGTTAAATATCCATAGAACGATGATAAAAAACCATGTTCCTATTATATTTCAGAATGTCGGCACTGGTCCTTCCATCATAACGTCATCCCACCAGATTCCAACTCGATCCAATAGAGTCGATCTGATAGGTTGGACTACCGACATTTTGGGATTATCAGGTACTGAGGCTGTTGGGAGTATTGGGCCACTAGAATGGCGGGGTCTCACACTTAACACCATTCCACACTCTATTTGTTTCATCGATCCAGTGAATAACTACCAGTTCATCGGGGTGGTCGGCCATTGGGACATTGGGGCACTGGGCCATTTTCCACTAGTCTTCTCACTTGTGCCTTTAACAAGTTGGGTTCCGATCTAGTTGGTTACTGAACTACCAGGCATCGATATTGTCGGTTCTCTTAGATGTCGGGTCTATTGGCCCCTCAACACAAACATTTAGTTTCTCATTTTTTCAGGGGTCATTAATGTTGGTTGTGGAGCCTGATTATCTTCCTGATTCAGAGGTCCTTGCTTTCAGCCATGTTTATACCCCATGAATTATTTACACCCCATAAGTATGTACACTCTTCCACGCGGGGGAGTATAGATCTCGACCGTTCATTGTAATTTCATTGTAAATATGGACCGTTCATTATAAGTTCGCAAATCTAATGGTAGAGATTATGTTAGGGTTTTTTTCCCTAGAAGGCAACCCTCTTTTATGAGGGAAATGTATCATAGCTATGGTTGATGGTGAATATTGTATTCTAAGAGAGGATACTATGAGAGAAAGAAGAGGAAGTTACAGCGGGTTTTGCTATAGGTTGTATCCCTTCATTTGCTGGATAATAATAAAGGAAGGACCTGGCAATTTCTCTGGTGGACGTAGCCCACACTGGGTGAGCCATGTAAATCTGTGTCTCTCTTGTATTGTGTGTCTTCTATGTTTTTTTTTTGCATATTTTTTATTTTATTGCTCCACAGTCCTGTTTTTCTAACAATTAATTCATTTTGAGTCGTTGATAATCCTTCCCAAAACAAGGAATGAATGGATCATGTCTTCCTCACGATATTATTTCGAGGGCTATATTGTCGTTGATCCTTCCAGTGATCGATGGTAAATATTTTTCTTCACTCAAATATGTCTTCTCCTTTCCATACATACCTGCAACATGCTTGTGGCCTCTACACACATACACATTTGGATTCAAACTTATGAAATTATCAGGGTTTATTCACACAGATTGACCCATAAAATAGAACTCACTAAAATACTCAATAATACATTTCATTATATCGATCTCGAATACAATACAAAGTCTCTAGGCTAGGTCACCCTCTCATCTGGTTTTACATTGTACCATGCCTCCCCTTAAACATTCGAAAGGCTTACATTATATAGATAACAAATACAACAATGATTGGATCATGAAAATATATGATCTATCCTAAACTAAATCGCTAATATCTCTTAGAATATCAAAACAAACCCTATCATTTACACACTTTTCGAAGAAATCGTGTCCTCAAGGCCACGTTGTGCCTTCCTAATGCTTCCATATTTTGACTTTGATTTGGGGTTTTTTTTCTCCCGCATCCTGTTTGAGGAATTTCCAAGATTTCCACCAAATAGAGACATTGACTTCTCTATTGATTTGATTCCTGGAGTTTCCCTAGTGTCCAAAAATTCGTAATAATGAGCACACAAAAGCTAAATGAGTTGTAGATGCAACTAGAATAGTTGTTGAAGAAAGGGTACATATTCCCAAGTATTTCTCCTTGGGGTGCCCTAGCTATTTTTGTGAAGAAAAAGGATGGAAATATGAGGTTATGTATTTCCTTCAGACAACTAAAAATGTTTACAGTAAAGAACAAGTATCCTTTGACAAGGATTGATGATATTTTTGATTGGTTGAAGGGAATTTTCTAAGTTTGACTTGAGATGAGGTTATCATCAAGTCAAAATCCAAGAAGAAGATACTAGCAAGATAGCCTTTCAGACAAGGTATGGTCATTATGAATTTGTGGTGGTGGCATTTGGCTTGAAAAATGCAACAACTAATTTTATGTGTTTAATGAATGGAGTGTTCATGTATTATCTGGACAAATTTGTTATTGTATTCTTGGATGATATTCTTATCTACTCCAAGATAGAGGAGGAGCATGAGAAACATTCAAGAATTATGATACAATTGTTAAGAGAACACCAATTGTATGTCAAGTTGAGAAAGTGCAATTTCTATCAAAATAAAATCAATTATTTGGGCCACATTGTCCCACTAGAGGATGGCCACATTGTCCCAGAGGATGTTTTCCAGTTAGATACAACAACAAAGAATATTTCAGAAGTTATCTCATTTATGGTTCTAGCTGGCTATTATAGGACATTCGTTGCAGGTTTCTCCAAGATTGCACGGTTAATTACTTCATTGCAAAACAAAGACATAAAATTCAAATGGACTACCAAGTGTGAATGTAACTTCCAAAACCTGAAATATTTATTAACTAGTGCACCTATTTTAAATATTGCAATTCCAGATGAGGATTTTGTTGTGTGCACCGATGCATGTAAAGAAGGGCTTGGTGGGTTACTGACCCAAAATGGGCATGTAATTTGTTATGAGTCAATAAAACTTAAATAGCATGAAATAAATTATGCTACCCATGATTTGGAACTTGCATCCATTGTTCATGAATTGAAAATGTGGAGACATTATCTCATGGGTAGAAAATTTGAGCTGAGAACAAACCATATGGGTCTGAAATATTTGTTTGGATAACTGACATTGAATGCTAGACAAACTAGATGGATGGAATTTCTCAACGAATATGACTTTGGCATCAAGCATATTAAAGGGAATGAGAATAAAGTGGTTGATGCACTCAACAGAAGGGTTCATGAAATGCACGCTACAACTAGTAGTATGTACAATTTATATTTAAAAGACATAATGTGCTCAAAAGAAGTTGTGACAACCAACCAACATTATGTGCAAATTAAAGAAAAATTACAATAGAGTAATGCACAACATAAATATAAGGATTACAAAATGAAAGAGGATGGAATTCTCTTGTACATGAACAAAGTTTATGTTCCTAATTCTCAAAAATTGAGAAATTTAATTTTAAAATAAATGCAAAATGTGTCATATGCCTGACATCCAGGATATCAAAAAATGATTGAAGCTATAAGAGACAAATATTATTGGCCCGGAATGAAGAAACATGTGGATGATTTAATTTTTATATGCATGGATTGTCAAAAAGGTAAACGTTGAGAGAAGACATCCAATAGGATTGTTATATCCATTGCCCCTTCCTGAGTGGAAATGGGAGATTGTTACCATATATTTAATTACCAAGTTTCCAAGAACAACATGGCAACATGATTCCATCATGGTAGTGGTGGACAAGATTGAAAAGGCTACACATTTTATACTAGTGAAGATGACACATAAGACAACCAACATTGTAGAAATTTATGTGAAGGAAATTGTTAGGCTACATGGTGTGCCTAAGGTAATCATATTTGACAGAGATATCACATTCACTTTCAATTTTTGGAAATGATTGTTTACAGAATTTGGAAAAAATTTGAATTTTAGCATAGTTTATCATCCAAAATCAGATGGGTATATGGAGAGGGTCAACCAAATAATTGAATATATGTTAAGAATGTATGCAATGGAGAAACCTTCCAAGTGGGAAGACTACCTTCATTTGGTTGAGTTTTCTTATCAAAATGGGTATCAAACGTCATTGAAGATGAGTCTGTTTGAAGCCTTATATGGAATAAAATGCAACACACCAATGAGATGGAATAACCCAACATACAAAGTCATTATTGGGCCATAATTGTTGATAGAAATGGAAGAGTGGATGGTAAAAAAAAATAGAATTTACAAACTGCACAAGATAGATAGAAAACCTATGCATACAAGGGGAGAGCACCTGAGGAATTTAAACTGGGAGAGCATGTGTTTATGAAAGTGAAGGAAAAAAGGAGTTCAATGAAATTAGGAAATTTCCCAAATATGGAAGTGATATATTGTGGTCCATTTGATTTTCTAGAGAGGATAGGCCTGATTGCATACATGGTTGCATTGCTTGCATCCATGAGAGTTCATAATGTGTTTCATGTGTCTTTATTAAATAAGTATCTGTCTGATCCTAACCATGTGATTGATTGAACTGTGATATAGGTGGAGAACAAAATAGACTTTTGGGTGGATCAGGTATGCATACTAGACCAGAAAGTCAAAGTGCTCAGAAACCGATCCATCAAACTGGTAAAGGTTCAATTGACCTACTACGGTCCCGAAGACACCACATAGTAGCATTAAGAGGACATGTGGGAAGAGTACCTACAATGTTTTGCAAATTATGAAGGAATTTGAATGTACATTTGTACAAACGTGTACAAAGACTCCATTTTGTTGAAGATGGATTTCTTCAAGCCACAACTCTAAGAATTCATATTCGACCTATGGTGGATCTCTGGGAGGGAAGTGGGGTGACCTAAGATACTGTGATGCAGAAAAGGGGGTACACTTCCTTGGGTTGTGCAAGTTGAGGAGAACAAGAGATTATTGGCTGGAATTGTTGCATGAACCATTAAACTGTGAAATTATCAAGTATTGTGAAGTAATAATTTATGTACGTATACATGTACACATGTATGGTGATGTGAATCGAGGACAATGCAAATTGTAGGGGGAGGGGATCATGACAACCCAATTTTGATCCCTAATGTAGCATTGTATAATTATAAATATTAAGAATGGTCATTGACCAAGCTATGTAATATATAAACATTATACACACAAAATAATAAAATGAAATACACCCATGATAGTAGACGAGTAAGGAACACAGTAATGGGGGGATATTATTTCACAAGAGAGGGGGCTTAATGGGAGTTTTGAGGAGTTTTCATATGCATTTAGTCTTAAGACATATTCATTAATGAATTTGCCATTTATCCATTTATCCCTTTGACTTATTAAGCCCTCAAATAATTGAATTCATGTAAGAGGTTGAGCGAGGAAGTCAACCCACTCAGTTATGACAACAGGGATTGAGTGTAATCATATTTTGGGGAAAAGTAAGAGTCCAGTAAGAATGGGAAAAGAGGAAATTCGAGGAGGAAAACAAAACAATTCTACAATTAGAAAGAAGGGATGAAAACCAAATATGAGTGTGGGAAAAGAGTGGCCAATGATAGTGGGTATTGGAGACATCTTGATGAATATAGAAATTATGTTGAGAATGAGACTGTTATGTGTGAGAGAGATTTTATGTTGAGAAAATTACCCAAGAGAAAGTGAAATTACTATGTGAGAACTCCTACTACAACTAGATTTTTTGGATCCCTTGATAGAGAGATTCCTATACGATCTATATTGGAGCCCTAGAGGGGGTGGGGATTGTCTGAGGGAATACGATGCATAGAAGGAAATATCATCCCTTGTGTTGTGCATACCAATTGGGAGGAGAGATCGATGGTTGGAATTTCTATAGGATCCGTTTCATTGTGATTTTAGTGGGCTTTGAACTATTACAGTGGACTGTAGATACTCATAGGAGCTTGTTTGTCCTTGTGGATTCATAGCCCCATCTTAGGGGTGAGTTGTTGCTGAGAGAACTAGATTAGTAGAGTTTATGGTTGGGTGGAATGTCCTTTGTCAGTCAGGGATGATTTTAGGGGCTAAATTTCACTCATGGGCTAATTTTCCACGGTTTTTCCAAAAACAAGATTCCCTATTTTAAAAATGATTCACCCAAATTCTATACGATAAAATTATTTTACCTTAAAAATCGCCAAATTTTATAAAAACTACATAAAATACTTAGAAATTTGAATATTTTTACAAAAATATCGCCAAACATTGATAGTTGACATATGAAGGATTAGTAAGACTCACCAAGGTTTCTACATTTTAAAATAAATTTCCATCCTTTAAATCATCCCTGCTTTGTTTAGATTCAGTTGTGTAAATCATTTTCAAAAGATAAATGATTTAATCATTGTGTTATTTATAGTTTTAATGCTATGATTGAATGTTGCATTTACTCTATATTTTGTATATATGAATACTATTGTATGTGTTTAATTGTTGTTCTGCATGCTTAAATCAATTGCGTTCATGAGGGTAATTATTAATGATATTTTCATGAGTGTGTATCTCACACTGTTAATATTTCCGCATTTAAATCAAATGATAGTCAATTTCATAGTAATGTGGTCCAACCATAATAGTATCAAAGAATGGTATAAGAATGGTAAGTTGGGCATGTTACATAATGGTATCAGAGAAACTTTGTGTGGTAGTGTGCCTTAATGAGTACCTAGGGACATCACACTTAATATACTTCAATATATACAAAACCAAAATTATTTCCTTCAATTGTCAAATCCACTTAGAGTTCTCTTCATAGAATAACATATTCTTAGTAGAATACTTCTATTTAGACAAAACGAAAATCATTTTCTTAAAGTATCAAATCCATATATAATCTTCTTTACTCAATCTAAATACTTTTGTACCATAACATAGCTGAAACAACCTAGTAACAACATACACATTTTCTTTCAAGATATCAAACTTATCTCAAAACCTTTAGGTCTAACAAAAAACTACCACAAAAGAAACAAATACCAACTCAATGCTCCCTTAAATTGAGTTGGGTTTTTTATAGTTGTTAGACCTCATCTCATTTTGGGAGTTCCACTCACAAGAATGGGCCCTTTGAAGGAATCTTAACCTACGCCATACCAAAGATGTATACATAGGAATTAGTTTTTCACCTTGATCACAATTCATAACTACAACAAATGCTGGGTCATCTACCTAAAGTTAATATAGTACATTTAATAACATATAAAAGTATCTTGTACATCCAAAATGATAAAAAATGATGAATTAGAAAACATTCTAAATTGACAATTCATGAAATGATACATTGGAGCATTTAGTCAAGGATTAAGATAAATTGAATGTTGATATTTCAAAATGAAATATCATAAGAGATTTGGTATGAGGATGAAGATAAATTGAATGTTGGAAAAATCTAAATGAAATCTCATAAAAGTTTATACCAAATATGTACCAAACATAGTTATTTCTCTCACCCGACCCCACCCTCATATTAAGTAAGTGTATATGTTTTTTCTGTTATTTCTCCCACCCCACCCTCATATTAACTGTATATGTTTTCTCTATTATTTTTCCACTCTACTCTACCCTCATATTAACTGTATATGTTTTCTCTATTATTTCTCCCACCTCCACCTTCACATATTAAGTAGATTAAAGTATTATTAAAATGCAGTGAAGGAGCATTTAGATCTCTAAAATATTGAGAAACAATACAACAACTACACAAAATCTTGAAATTGTTTGACACTAATAAACCAAAACCCTATACAGAGAACACCTTGCTGACTGGAATCAATTGAAAATTTCTCAAGATCTTCAGGTATAATTTTCTGCTATGCTATGTAGTGTATTACATTACCTAGATGATTTAGTATTCTGTGGTGGGATTTGCCATTTGAATCTCCGAAGCGTAAGTTGAAGAAGATTGGTAAGAAGAAGATCGCTGCAAAGGTGTGTCAACAGGAAATGGGAATGGAGGAGTGGTAATTTCAACGTCTCCTTCTAACATTTGAACGACTTTGTTCATCGAGGGACGATGAGATGCCTTGAACTGAATGCACCACAGTCCAACTAAACTCAACCTTTTGGCTATGCCTTGGTATTCATCTGACATGTTCCCTTTTCTTAAATTTCCAAACTCACCCTTTTCCACTTGCTTAAAAGCCCACTCTACATAGAAGAATTGGCTTGATCTACTCTCCATATGGTCAAAATCAATGTTTTTCCTTCCCCCAACCATCTCCATAACTAATACACCATAGCTATAAACATCAGATTTATCAGTGGCAACTCCATACATTCTTGACCACATCTCTGGAGCAGCGTAACCTAGTGTTCCTCTATTAGCCACAGAGATGTGACTTTCCCCTCTGTCCGATATTTTCGCTAGACCAAAATCTGCAACTTTGGGCAAAAAGTTAACATCAAGAAGAACATTGTGGGGCTTTATATCACAATGTAAGATGCGATTTCTGCAATCTTCATGTAGGTATGCAATGTCCCGAGCTGTACCAACTACAATTGAAAACAACTGCGTCCAATCCAACTCGTCCTTATGGTCTCCGTGAATATGCCTGTCCAGAGAACCATTGACCATGTATTCATACACCAAAGCTCTTTTGGATCCGTGGGAACAATAACCCAATAGGCACACCAGGTTATTGTGACAGGTCATCCCCACTATAGCCACTTCTGCAATGAATTGTTGCTCACTCTGTTTCGATTCATCCAAAATCTTCACAGCTATTAGAAGTCCATTGGGAAGTTTTCCTTTATAGAATGTTCCAAAACCTCCTTTTCCAAACTTCTGTTCCAAATTGTTTGTGCAAGTCATAATCTGCCAATACGAATACCTGGCAGGCGCTTGTGAGGAATAATAATTTAAGAATTTTTCAACCGAGGGAGGTCT
>JASDQU010315561.1:0-13376 GCA_032191745.1 Picea mariana
TAGGTATCAAACACTGCGAGTGACATTTGGTTCTGAAATACCATGGGGCTCTACACAGATACATCTAGACTGAAATGGATTTTCTGAACATCTCATCACTTGGTGCTGCTTATCGATATGATGTTAAAATTGAGAAGAAATTTAAGCACCAGAACAAATGGGAATTCGGGTTTGCAAATCCGCAACAACCAAAGTATGACAAAGATGACCCTAACAAAAAGTCTCCTGAAAACCAGTCCAAGACACAGGAAAAGAACGGTCACGGGAAGACAAAGAAGGACACCGGAAAATGGTGTGATTTCCACAAAGCCCTTGGCACAACAACGATGAATGTCACTCAAAACAATCATTGGTGGTTGAGATCAAAGACAAGGAGCCGAACCCTGATTCATAATCTGATTATGAAAATACTGGTAAAGGACAGATCAGTGACGCAGACCCTACTGCTATTGTCACGAGCGAAGAAATTCAACCAGAAGAGCCAACAGATCCTTAAGAGTGGGAGCACATTTTTCATTCACAGATGTGGGTGAAGGGGACCCTGCTGCATTTTATTGTTGATAGCGGAAGCTAGAAAAACCTCATCTCAGCAGAGGTCGTCAAACAGATGGGATTGTCGACAACATCACACCCGAAACCATACAACATCGGGTGGCTTCGGCAAGGACGAGATCTTCGTGTCAGCCAACAATGCCGATTGTCATATGGCATCCAACCCTTCAAGGATGAGGTATTATGTGATGTTTCCCCACTGGATGTCTGTGATGTTCTCTTGGGCCAACCATATATGTGGAGACACCATGCTATTTATGAGTCTCGACCCCGCAGTGTCATTGTTACTTTGGGTGGTCATCTCTACAGAATACTAGAGGTAGTTTCGACTACTGTTCCACCTAAAAAGTGCCACAAGGTAGTATCTCATACTGTAAAATTCAGCTTCTTCACAATCTGTTCAAAAGGAGAACAAAAGGACACTGCAACCACTACAGGCTTGCCCAAAGCACCTTCTATCCAACAGAAGCAGGTCGACAAGTATGCAAAAAGGTGTGAAAATTCCTTCTGCACATCGTCCTCTCATGTATCTCGACTTGTTGAATAGCCTCAACCTCAACAGGTTTGTAACATATTTCCACAAATTGAGCAACGCAACGTCTCCAGCAAGACAAGCAACTCACCAAGATGTAGATTCAAAAAATGCTTTTCCCTCTCCTCCGGGAACTCAACGCAATGGAGACCATTGCTTCCTAAGGAGGGATTATTGATCCAGGTGGATATCGGTGGCCACCCACCTTTTCCAAATGGCTCAAAACAATTTTTTGGCAATTTTGGCAATTTACTATTTTTAGCAGGTTTTAACTTCTGGGGCCATTTTGAGGGTCCAAATGAAGGTTTTTCTAGATCGAGGTTCTCAATGGTATCTAGAGGAAGTATTTAGCCCCCAAAATGAATCTCCTCGATGATACCTTTCCAACGATCTATCACATGCCTAAAACAAAGATCATATGCAAAAGTTACGATGCCAGGAAGTTGATGTACTCACTTACCGAGATGGGGCCCACATGACTTTTGGCGCTTCATCTCCTAGGGTTAGGTTTTTGGATGTATAGGGTTTTTGGAATTCCTTCTTATTGTAAAAAGGCCTTCAGAGCCTCATTTTAATCATCTTCTTGTGAATGCGAGTAGCCGTCACATCTCTTCGCAGAGATAAGCTGCCACCATTCTAGCGAGTCTTTCACTCTGTATTTTAGAGTCTCTCTACATTTATTTCATTAATAGAAATCGTGTATTGATGTATATCTATGTTTATAGTTGCATCTCTGATACATTTCTGTTATATTATTGAATATCTGCGATATCTCTGTGCAGTTCTTTATTATATCTCTGATCTCATTTCGTGCCGAAAATAATCCGGATCAGTGGTATCAGAGCAAGATGATTGTGATTGTTTTTTCAGTGCATGTCCCCGAGGAGGTCTGATTATAACAAGTTGGGTCTTGAGATTATCTCTCTTGAAGACAATCTCTCTCACACACCCAATAAACCCTCAATGGTGGAAGAAAAGAAAAATGACGGAGCAGACGATCCTATCAATCTGTTGCTTGAGCAAGCTCTCATGCGACAGAGGGACAAAATGATGGAGAATTTTTCCCACATCCTTCAACACCTTCCGATAACATCAGGTGCATCTTCATCAAGTGACCACTTTGGAGGCACCTCGGATTTCAAGGTACAAGTTAATTTTGATATTTCTGTATTTGAAGGACAGATAGATGCAGAAGCCCTAGAAAAATGGTTAACTCTGCTAGAAAGTTATTTCTTTGTTCACAATTTTTTCGACAAAGAAAAGTGTTGTGAGGGAAATATCCCTATGGATTAACAAATAGGGTTTAGACTTTGCATGTAGATATGACCGAAGAGAAACTACTTTCTATGTTCATCCCTAGATTTAAATCCCCTTTTGTTAGTAAATGCATTGAAATATCAACCTACCTCGTTTCTGGCATTTGATGTCGATCCTCCATTATACTTGATTACTTGTTCGCAATAATCCTTCCAAAGTTGACCTACATACAAGATAAGCAACAACTATACATGCATACTACTTATATACTAACGGGTTAGAAATCTGAACATATACTAATCAAACTATCAAAAGTTCATGAATTGGGATGGTAAAAACATTTTCTTTATTTCTTTAAATGAATCAACTTACAAAAAATTGAGACCAACCACCGCTCCACGAACCTGGTCCTGGTCTCCTCTTCGACTGTCCTCCAACTGCTTTTCTTTGTATCTCTTTTGGTATAAGGAAAGATAAAGGGTTGGGACAATGGGAATAATCAAATGGGCAGAGTTTCTTTGCTATATTTTTCCTCTTCCAAATGGGACCCCTACCCCTTCTTTTATAGGCTAGAAGGAGCTAGGTATTTGGACGAACCCTCGACCATGCATGGCCAAGAGTTTTAGTTAACTCACCCATAGATTTTGTGTTCCGTCAACAACTTTTGTTTTTTTGTGCTTTTGTCATTTCACGTGGGCTGTTTTAGGTTAGCTAGTGTGTACATGCATGCAGTATTGAAGTAGGGCACGTGGGCCCTTATGAAAGAGGTTTTTCAAAGAGTTTTTTCAATAGTGGCTTAGCAAATAAGAGATATGATATGGACGGATTCAAGGTAAGCATGTATGGTGCAATTTAGGGTTATAACAGATGCCCCCTAATGTATGAGGTCAGAAGAGAATCTGATGGCTGAAGTACATTACCAATCTTTTACTGATGTGTCGAACGAGTGAGCCTAGGAGCCAGGAATCGGGAGGTGCCGTTTGTAAAATAACAAATGTCTCACCAAGGCGGGCATACCCATGCTTTGGATAAAATAAACGCATGTCTACCAATCAAATACATTGTAGATCCATGTCATATAACTATATAAAGTGTAGCCATGAACAATACACAACAGAGCTACATCTCGAAATAAAAAAGATATACTTTTAAAGTCTCCATCTTTGTAGAAACTGATAAGGTCTGATGGTTGGAGATGAGGGCTTTAGAGCTTGAGAAACAACTTCAAAATCTTCAAAACTCAGGTAAGAGTGTACAACTTCACTACCCAGAGGTCTTCGACAGCTCGTCAGTCATGGACCAGAGAATCTTGATGATCAAACCGAAATCTTCATTGATTTCGAACAAGGACTTGATTGGACGTTCAGATGACTGGGTATGAGGGAAAGAGACAAAATGCAGAGGGGCTGACTCAGGCTTGGTAAAAGAATTCCCTTGGACAACAACATGATTAATGATGAGACTCAGGCAACATGGCATTAACATAAGTTTACAAGGAAGGAGGCAACACAAACTCTCCATATGTCTGGAAGAATAACCAAACGGAGGAGGACACAACTCTATGTAGCGGGAACAACTTCCTAAGGTCAAATTAAATCCCAGGGTTTGATGAACAAACAAACAGATGTGCTTTATCCAAGGGTGACTCATTATGCTTCCAATAAAGAAAATACTTTTCCCTTCCTCTTTTTGTGGTATATTTGATTTGTTTGTCTTTTTTCAATAATTTTGGATGAAAGAATAAGGGAATGATACATTACAATGGAGGAATGAGTATTACAACATACAAGTTCAAGGCGCAAGGACAAGACTAATGTTCAGAATAATGATACTTGGGAAAAAAATCCTTCAGGGGCCAAAGGTGTCAAGACGCAGAGGCAAAGTGCTACTGGGCTTGCGTATGAGGCATGCTTCAGATGGTTTAGTTGAGAGCAACATGGAGCTGGAATTAGGCCAAATATGCAGGCATGCAAATGCAATTTAACAAAACACACAATGGTAACGTCCTTCGATGTAAGTTTAACGAGCCCAGAGAAGGTAAGCTTGACAGTTTTTCATATTTAGAGAGTCTAAAAAAGCGTAAAAGAAGACTCCATTGGGGTACCTTTTTCGAAGATAGTCTAGCCGATTCGAAAAAGGGGTAAACTAGCATCGACAAGATGTCTATTCAAAACCATTTTAACGAGTGTGATAAAGACAAGATCACTCAGCCATTTTTTCACTTTTAAGGAGTCTGAAAAAAGCTTAACTATGGACTCCGTCAGGAATGTTCTTCTAGGCCATTTTAACGAGTGTGAAGGAATAAGGTCACTCAGTGATCTTTTCAATTTTAGGGAGTCTGAAAAGAGCTTAACTATGGAATCCATGGGGGTTCCTTTTTCGTAAGTTTAGTTCCGCAGGCTCGAAAAAGGGGTAAAATCTTACCGGAGGGTACTCTTCTAAAGAATGAAAGTTCTATAGAGTATACCTTTGTTTGTACAGTTGACCGTCCGGACCGAAAAATGGGTAAACTACCGCCGGACAGACGTGACTTCAAATTTTAGTTTAATGATCGTGAGATGCCATAAGATCGCTCGACAATATTTTCATGTTTAGAGGGCCTAAAAAGGGTTTAAAAGAAGACCCGTTGTGTTTTTTGGGAGTCCCGAGGGTGAGGTCAAAAGTGAAGAAGAATCATGAAAATGAGGCTCAAACTCGTTAATCAGGGAAAAAACAAAGGACTCCCTAGTCGACAGTGATGAGAGACGACATGGACACCTTAATAACACCAGGACCTACCTAGGGCATCCATGTTTAGGTAAGTTCTACCACCAAATCCTGACACTTCTAAAGCAGTAATGACAGTTCTGTGTCACAACTTGATGGGGTCGATCCTATGGCAGAGGAATAAAGACAACGAGATACAAAAGTCGTGGTAGAAACCTAACCTATGTGCTCAAGTTGGTCATTTGAGATTTTTCCATAAATCATAAAAAGTGTCCCAAAACTCCTAAGAAGATTCTGATACCTTATCAAAACTCTCCCCTGCAACTCCTGAATCACTCTAGATGGCTTTTGGTACAAAGAAACTAACAAGGGAGGCCCAAAAAGTGACAAAAAGAGGCCAAAACATCTATAAATAGAAGCTGGCAGCTCATTATCACCATTGCTAATTTGGAAATTGACTCTGGAGCCAAAAGACCCCCTTTGATAAAAGTAGTGATTCCGGGAGCTACAGTGGATGAAATGAACTTTCGTCTGGACCAAGTGAGTACAAACTCCCTTGTCTATTCAATAAATGCTTTATTTTTTGTTTTTCATTTTATTTTTGGATGGGCGTCGACCTTTAAAAGGTTGGACCTAGGTCCACACGGGCTGTCTCTAGATAGGCCACGTGCACACTCGGGCAGGATAAAACCTGCCCGCATGTACACGCGACTGTCACCTAGGCAACACGCATGGAACCCTCTTATTATAGATAAAACACTTACTCACCCTCCTGAACTTTGTTGTTTTGGTAGGATGTATGTTCACTGGAGGGAGAGGGAGCATGAGGAAGTTGGTGAGCTGGTTGTAGGAGATCTGAATGCTGTGGCCGTGTTAATGCAATGTGGTCTACTGAAGTTTTTCCTATGTCCATTTATGTGGGCACAATCGAGGCTACTGAATGCCTTGGTTGACTACTGGCATCCTGATGCAGAGGTGTTTATGCTAGAGGGGCAATCACTGGTGCCCACCACTGAGGATATTTATTTTTTGACTGGCCTCTCAAGGAGAGGGGAACCAATCAACTTCAGGACATTTCCATCGGGGCCGCATAACATAGCGGAACTGATAGCCCTGTACTGTGAGGATGGGACAGACTGTTCGAGCTCCCAGGTGCCTATAAGCAAGATCACTGACCTATCACTGCAAGCGATAGTATTGCTTATTGGGAGGATTACCGGTTCAGTGGCCTTGCATCAAGCATCCCGTGCACAGATGAACTGTGCTATCCAGTGCTTGAATGCACAAATTTTTGACTGGAGTACTACACTGCAGGAGTGTATGAAGAGACAATTGACAGATTTTTGTCAGCGGACACAGAGGAACTTTAGATTTGGGACGATTTTGTGTTTGTTATTTTTTGAGAGAGTTCCAAGTTTCAATCTTGGGGTAGTGGTACGTGGACATCAGGCTTCGTTTCCTGCACTGTGTAGATGGGCCATACTGATGCCATGACAGGGTGGTGGAAGGACAAATGAGTCCTTCGACGATGAATTTTTTGCCTGGATGTCGCGGTATATCCCCGTGATCGAGGATTATACATATGTAGGGATAGACTTCTCGAGGGATCCTGAGATACCTGTGCCTCCTAGTAAGGAGAGAGGAGAAATGGGTAAGTCTTCATCTTTGTAACTGTCTTTATTTTTTGTGGGTTATATGTAATTTTTATGTCATTTTGTTTATATATCATTTTTATTGTATGCCAGAGTATTTGATGGATATACATTTGTTGCATGCAGATGTAGGACCAGTACGACCTGCTGATTACGCCAAGAACAGGCGTCGTCCTCAGCCAGGGGTCGCAGCTGCCATTGCCGAGGGGCTAGCAGTAGTGGGAGACCTCCCAATTGGGGAGGCTGAGAGGGTACTTAGACGAGTTGAGTGGAACTTCACTGCACTCACTCGCATAGTCCCGATGGAAGAGATTGAGGACCTACCACCATCCATGTAGCCTCATGTAGTGGGGGCACCTCGGACATGGGTTCGATTGTTTAGGTGTTTAGCCCATGCTGTGGACCAGTATAATAGGGCCCATAGGCCCTAACTCCTCTTTAGACACTTTACATGCTATCAACACTACTTGTACATATTTTTTGAGGGCATAAGCCCTGTGAATTATATATTTTTGAGGCGCTTGCGTCCATCTGTATACTCTGGTTACTTTTATGATTATATATGGATTTTTATGTCTTTTTGTGTATTATGGATCATGTGTGTAAAATGTATTTACATATTTTATGTGAATTTTATTTTATGTGTGTGCAAGATGCCAATCTAAAATGTGATTAGCTAGAGTATCTGTAACTTGGTTTAATCTCCTAGGAACATGAAAATATGTAATATAATCAAAGTTTCGTTCTAAGAGACATACCCTAAGGAATTTTCGGTGTAATGTTGGGTCATGTACCCAGTATAATCTATTTAACTGAGACACAACCAGATGAGCGTCAAGATAGACCCGGAGATGAGATATACCAAACAACAAAGTGTCACGAAGTAACTCAATAACTGCATTATACTCGACGACATTATTTGTGGTGTCACCTAAGCATACCCCTCCGGAAGATAACAACTAGCCTTGAGGTGTAAATATTACCCAAGCTGCGGAGGCAAGCCTCCGTGTGTGCCGGCTAGCATCATCTGCGTACCCAATGAACACCTCGGATTCACTTGACATCTACCATAGTGACAAAATAAAATATCAATGACACATCCATAACACTAAAAGAAACTAGTCAATAATAGTACAAAAGACTATACATATGTTACAAAAAGTTACCTACAGTGACCTGCCTATGAGTAATACTTCTTGAGGTAGAGCCCATTTCAAGGCTCCACCAAAGCATTCCCTTCAAAGTCAACCAGATGATAAGCGCCCTTTTTTAACACCTCTTTTATGACGAAAGGGCCAAACCACATGGGTTTGAATTTTCCTGCCCCCAGGGGGTCCTTATCTTGGTCATAGACCAGGACAAGGTCGCCTTCAGAAAAAATCCAAGGACGAACGGACCTATCATACTAACACTTAACCTTATGTTTGTGAGCCTCATTGGCTAGGGCCACATCACGATGATTCTCATTGAGCTGCTCAAGGTGTACTAACCGTTCTTCAAGTGGAGAAGTGTCTGGCAATAATTGTACTGCCAATTTTAGAGAGGGTATTTGGATTTCGATGGGCAAGACTGCCTCCAACCCGTAAACGAGTTGAAAAGGTGAGAAATCGGTTGCAGTCTTAACAAAGGTTCGGTAAGACCATAATGCCGAGTATAACATCAAATGCCAATTTGACTTGGATGAGTTGATAGTTCGCTGCAAAATAGTCTTAAGAGTTTTGTTTACAGCTTCCACCTACCCATTAGCTTGGGGGTAGTAGGGTGATGAATTCTCTTTCCATAACCCAAGATTTGATGTTAACTCAGTCATCATTTGGTTCTGAAAGTGACTACCATGGTCAGTGACAATCTCTCTTGGGATGCCAAACCTTGCTATTATCTAGTTGAAAAGAAAGAGAGCCGTAGTCTCTCCATCATCCTTAAACGTTGGCATAGCTTCAACCCACTTTGTGAAGTAGTCGACAACTACGATGATATAGCGGTGCCCCCTTGCTGAAGGAGGGTTTCATGTAGTGTAATCAATCCCCCACTTGGTGAAGGGACCAACTGTGATGACATGAAACATAGGAGCGGGGTGTGTCCTCATCTTCCGTGAGAAGATTTGGCATGGATGGCACTTCTTGACCGATTCAATACAATCTTTGATTAGCATTGGCCAGAAGTAACCTGCTCATAGAATCTTTTGGGCTATTGCCAACCCAGACAAATGACTTCCACATGCTCTGGTGTGGCAATAGTTAAGCACTATAACTGCCTCCTCATGAGTGAGACATCGACGCAAGATGCAATCTACACCTCTTCGATACAAAGTGTCATTGAGTATGAGATAGTTTTTATCCTGATGGCGTATGCGTCTATGTTCATCATGAGAAACAGAGGTGGGGCACTTCAAAGTTTGGAGATAGATAAGTATATCTCTGTACTAGGGGTCTTAAGATGTGATTAAAAACATATCTCCTCGGATAGGCGATTCTTCAGGCACAACATCACCTGACTCAAACGGAAGTTCTGAAATAAGTTCTACGAAGACCAATGACTTTTTGGACTTTTCTGAAATGAAGTCTAAGTGAAAATCCTGGAGGATGACTATCCATCTACTGATTTTCCGACTATTAATAGTCATGTCAACATGTACTGGAATGGATTTACGACGCCAATGACGGTGGTCTTGCAAAACAAAACATAATGACAGAACCATTGAACAACATGAACTACTGCCAACGCAAGTTTTTTGATATGGGAATAATTGAGTTCCAGTCCTACGAGGCCTCAACTCAGGTAATAGATCACGTATTCTGAGAACAAGTTGTCTTCCTAAACTAAAACCATGCTAATGGTTGACTCTGCGGCAGCTAGATATAATAAGAAGTCCTTGTTATAGTTAGGTGGTCGGAGCAGAGGGGCAGTGGTGAGGGCATGTTTCAATGTGTTGAAAGAACATTGAGTAGCCTCATCCCAGTAAGAGAGAACATCTTTCTTTAGTAAGCGCATAAAGCCCCTGGTGATCTTGGCATAATTGGCGATGAAGCATCGTAAAAAGTTCGCCTTACCTTGTAGACTCTGAAGTTGAAGGATTGTGCCTGGGGGGGGCAACTGAATGATTTCCTCCACCTTGAGAGGATCGACTGTGATCCCTATTGTTGATGCGATGAAACCTAACAAACGTCCTGACGTTACGCAGAAGCTGCACTTGTTTGGATTTAAGCAAATCTGAAAGTAGCGACAACGTTCGAAGATAAGTCGAAGGTTCTTGGGATGATCCGTTCTCTTGCGAGATCGTGATGCTAAATCATATAAATAGGCCTTGATTATATGCTTGAGGTCATGTAAAGCAAAATACATGGCCCGCTGAAAGGTTTCTCCAGCATTTTTAAGACCAAAAGGCATCTTATGATATGCAAATGTACCCCAAGGGAAAATGAATTCCATTTTATGTTGGTCCTCGGTTTTGATCTGGATTTGATTATATCCCAAAAAATCATCCATGAAAGAAAAGGACTCGCAACCAACACATTCATCAATGATATGATCGATGAATGGATTTGGAAAATTATCTTTGGGACATGCCTTGTTCAAATCATGAAAGTTGGTACATACACGAACCGTGCCTTGTTTTTTATTGACCGGCACAGGATTCGACACCCATTGGGTCAAATGGATAGGATAGATAAAACTTGCCTTTAGAAATTTCTCGACCTCAACCTTAGTGGCTACTACTTTCTTTGGATTAACTGGACGAAGCTTCTGCTGAACCGGCTTGGCATCAGGATAAGTTGTGATTTCATGTTCGACTAGTTTTGGATCAATGCCTAGGATTTCCTCGTAAGACCAGGAAAAAATGCCATGGAACTCTTTGAAAAGATCGGTGTAGATTTGAATCTCTTTGGGGGAGCAATCTGCTCCTATAAAGACATTCTCCATGACGCCAAGATTTTGGGAGATATTGATCGGTAAGGTTTCAGTGATAGTTGCCATATTACCTTCAAGATAAACCTCATGTGTAGCTAAGGGGTTAATAGGACAAGACTGATCTCCTGTCATAGTCATGGTGAATTCTCTTGCTTCGATTCGGTGTAACTTTGGGAGGAAGTATGATCTGTGATGAAGATATTCCCAGGGTTTGTTTGGACTAGTCATTACTTCAATTATTGCTTCGTTGGAGGGCAAGACTAAGTCTAACGAATCGGTGCCAGTGAGAGAACCCTAAGCCCAAATAGGCTCTAGCAGAGGATCTAAATCTTGTGCAGGATTCAAATTAGGGTTAGCTGAAGCTTGCTGGACTAAAGAGTATGCTACTTCGATGGTGGACATACCCGAGTGCCCTGTCTCATCTGTCATGGATGATGGGGAAGGAAGTGTCCACGGGTCATCGAAGTAAGTCATATGGAACGAGGAAACCTGAAAAATCTCAACCTTATGATGATTGGATATAAATTTGATATCGCCTTGAGGGGGCGGGTAATAGAAGGTACCCATCAAGGATGGGCACAAACCAACCCCTATGTTAACAACACCTGGTTGAGGATTATCAATCATTGGCACCATGGATTCCCCTAATGACAGGTTAGGTCTAGAGAAAGACACTTGATATATGGTCACAATCCGACCCTCATGTGGAAACAACAAGACATGGAAAACTGTAGCGACCATGACTTGCATAGCGTAAGTCCAAATCCTTCCTAATAAAATATTATAGTCGAGGGGAGAGTCAACTACTTCTACCTCAATGCACACGGTCTTCCCTCCTAACTACATGGGGAAAGATGGAATGATACCATGTGGTCGGAATGAATGACCGTCGAAAGCAGTGAGGAGAGTAGGTGACGGAGATAGAACGGGTTGGCCGATGGCCTTCCAACATGATAACGACATAACTCATGTCGAGGTGCCCTCATCCACTACTGTGTGGAAGATATTCCTTGTAAAAGTTTTTGTGGGATGAGCCACTACTATCTGAAACGCTACATGGTAAGGCAGACGAGGTTTTAAGTCGGTTGTATCTAGCATGATTGCACCTGGATTACAAGTCTCGGTAGACCCTAAAGATGTTAACAAAGCTTTCCTCTGGGAAGGATAACTTTAGGGGACCTCCAAAGTAGACATCGCACAAGGGGTTTGTGATAAATCCTCCACCACAGAGTAGTTTTGGGAAGCCCTTGCATTAGGGTTGTGAGAATCTCTCTTGAATGCACCTTTGGGGATGTGTGTCATTGTTTCTCCCAACATTTTCTCAATCTGTAGAGGAAGATATGGGAGTTCGGCTTCTTTGCCCTTCTCAGAAGTGCTTGGTTGACTATAGTCATGTGCTCTAGTTGATATAAAAGCATCACCTTTCACCATATATACGTTCACGGATGAGGGGTTGTTCAAACATGGAGGGGGTCCTTGATTGCCCCCTTCCATGCTTGTAGAGGCTTGAGTTAGATTTTGTCCATGTTGAAATGGATTAGTTAACATGGCGGGCTGTTGTGTCACAAACTTTTGGGCCTCCGCAAGCCGAGAACATAGGTGGGTTAGGTGTTCTTCCGCACATACATTGCATGGATACCTCACCTTCTATTTTTCATTATTTCCCTCGCCAGCATTATCGGTGGGTTTCTTATCCCCCTTACCCTTTTTCTGTTGTTTTTTCTTTCCTTCAGGCTGCTGGGTGGCCTTTGGGTTAGTCGATTGCACTGTGTGTACATCCGATGTTTTGGTAGGGGGAGAAGCCAAAGAAGTAGTTTGGCTTGCCGCTGTGTGTTGTATAGACAACTATTACAACTGATTTTTTAGTTGTTCAACGGGATTTGTTTGTGCGGATCCAACATGTTAGTGTCAGAAGTCACTCCTAGATTGCTTGCAGGAGCAGAGCCCGACACCCATCGGTTTTATGTCATGATAGTTTTTAATGGATGATCAGATGGGTAGAGACTCAGGGAGATATCACTCTAACTCAGGGACTGGGTCTGGCATGTAAGGAACAAAGGAGGTCTTGATCTAACTTCAGCCAGTGGGTTGGTTAAAAGATGAACAGGTGGAAGACTTGGTAAGAAGGGTGAACAAACTACTTTGGGCAACAGGCTTTCAGCAGTTTGGAGAAGAAAGGATCTGAATGCAAGATCCTCTTGGTTCAGGGTCTCAAGAAACTGAAAAGGGGAATTGACTGGATTCTCCAATTCCAAGTCACTCAGCGTTGGGAAAATCACAAGGACCGGTTAGAAACAACGTAAGTGCTACAGTGATCCAAGCCAACATCATCCTATAACAGCTACAACTCGACTGGATCCTCCAATTCCGAGCTGCTCTAACACAGTGTAAACAAAGACATGAAAGAAATTGACATTCATAAGGCAAGAAGTCTCAAGAGTCCATGCATAACCAGAATAATAGTGCTTCGTTAAAGCTTTACAACCGGGAGCTCTGCTCAACCATCGATAGATACAAAAATGGCGAAAACACCTACATAAACTCAAAACAACAACGGTAACAAAATCGAGACACTGCATTAAAAACTTTGCATCTACATGGCTGCTGACAATATGCATCTGCAGTCTCTGAATGATTATGCACCTATGGCAGACGCAATCGAACTCCTGACAGTTCCATGGGAGAAACAACGTGCTTTAATTTGGTGCCAGACTTTCCCATTTTGGCGGAGATGATGTCTAACCACCACCAACTACCTCAATAACTGC